>PVIU01004683.1:100000-123302 GCA_004026605.1 Ondatra zibethicus
TGTGTCGGATCCAGATTAAACCCTTCGTCCTGTGTCTGAAATACATGTTGTCTTTAGCAATAGAGGTTACCTTCAGCCTCAGGGAGACAGCCAAATGCAATAGTAGTAGACTATATTGTTTAGGGAGTTCCTTGTACTCTCCTGACTGACAGTTTGGAAGGTTTTCATCCCTGGTGCGGGAAGTTCTTCATCTGTGGCACTTGGAGGTGGGCACCATTGTCTACCTAAGTGGCATAACTTCATTTTTTTAAAAAAATTAGGTAAATAAAATATATGGTTCCTTATAGCTTTTTCAACGTTCATAGTGTTGTTGTTTTTCCCTCCCCATCTCCCTCCTTCTGCATTGACCTCTCTACTCTCTCCCCAATTAACCTCTGGCCCATGTCTCTCTTGTATCCTGTTATTCCTCTCTCTACCACCTCCTCCAATAGTCCCCTCTTGTTTGGTCTTTCGAGACAGGGTTTCTCTGTGTAACCACACTAGCTGTCCTGCAACCGGCTTTGTAGACCTGGACTGGAACTCACAGAGCCCGCCTCTGCCTCCCTGCCACCACACGCCCAGCTAGCAGCCCTTCTTCTGGAGTTGCTCCAGGTGGTGTACTTGTCCCCGAGGATTTGGAGCTAGGAGCTGCAGAAGAGGGAGCACACGGTGTTTATTTTCCTGATCTGGGTCACTTCACTCAGTGTAAACTTTCCTAAGTCCATCCATTCACCTGAAAATTTCATGATCTCATTTGCAGCTGAATTGTATCCCATTATGTATATACAACATTCTCCTTATTCATTCATCTGCCGCAGGGCATTTAGATTGCTACTTTTCCCTAGCTATTGTGAATATGACAGCAATGAAGGTGAATGAGCAAGTACCCGTGGAATAGAATGCCCATTCCTTCAGGTATATGCCAAGCAATGGTATAGTTTGATCATATGGTAAGTTTATTATTACTTTTTTGAGACATGTTGCCACTGGTTTCCATAGTGATTGCACTGGTTCAAAATCCCATCAACAGTGGAAAAGGATTCCTCTTTTCTCACAACCTCACCAACATTTGTTGTGAGCCATTTTTTTGATCTCCATCTGAGGAAAGATGAAATCTCAGGATCATTTTTACTTGCATTTCCCTGATTAATAATGATAATGAGCAATTTTAAGATATTTTCTAGCCATATTCTTTGGAAAATTTTTTTTTCAGATCCCTAGTTCATGGTTCAATTGGTTCATTTGTTTTCTGAATTCTTTATATAGTCTGATGTCACTCTTAAGATCATATGGGCAGCTGGCAAAGAGTCTCTCCTACTATGTGGGCTTTCTCTTTAGATGACTGTTACCTTGACTATACAAAAGCATTTTAGTTTTAGAAGGTCCCAATTGGCAATTGTTGGTCTTCATTTTTGGGCAGGGTAGATATAGTAAGGAAGTTCTTTCCTGAACTCTGTCTTGTAGGGACTGCCTGTTTTCTTCTGACAGCTTCATTGTCTCATGGTTCACACTGAGGTCATGGATCTGTTTTGGAGTGTTTCTGTAAAGTAACAAATACAGGCTTAATGTGAACATCCAGTTTTTCCAGCACCAGGCCTTGAAAATGCTACCTTTTCTCCAGTGTATGCTCTTCAAATATCAAAACAAACACGAGTACATGTTTGACAAACATGAGTACATGTTTGCTTCGTTGGTATACATGTCTTCTGTTCCAGTGCCATATTGATTTTATTACTATGGCTCTATGTTTATTTTGAGATCTAGAATGGTGATTCCTGCCAGCATTGTTCTTTTTGTACAGGGTTGTTTTGGCCATTCTTAGTCTTTTGTGGCTCCATATGAGTTTTCAGATAGTTTTATATTTCGAGGGGGACTGAAATGTGAGTGTATTGATTGATTTTGAGTAGAACCTATAAATTGCTTTTTAACAGAATGGTCATTTCATAATAATAATTCCACCAATTCATGAGCATGGGGTTTTTCTCCCTTTTTCTATTGTCTTTCTCAATCTTTTTCAGAGATCTAAAGTTTTTATTTTAGAGATCTGTCTTAGTTAGGGTTTACTATTGCTGTGAAGCAACACCATGACCACAGCAATTCTTATGAAGAAAACATTTAACTGAGGGTGGCTCGCTTACAGTTTCAGAGGTTCCGTCCATTATGATGGTGGAGCAGAGCATGGCAGAGTGCAGGCAGATGTGGTGCTGAGGCTGAGAGTGCCGTATCTTGCAGGCAACAGGAAATCGACTCCCCTGTCACGCTGAGGGAAGCTTGAGTCCAAAGAGACTTCAAAGCCCACCCCCACAGTGACACACTTCCTCCAGCAAGGCCACACCTCCTAGAAATGCCACTCACTTTGGTGGCCATTTTCTTGTAAAACACCTCATTCCACATATCATAAAACAAATGCAGTCAGTACAGGTTCAAAAGTCCCCAAATGTAAAAGAGTCTCAAACTTATTCAAAGTTTCCCATGCAACCCATGGCAATCTCTTAACTGTAATCACCTATAAAAATCAAAATCAAAAAGCATATCATATATTTCCAACATATAATGTCCTAGGATATACATTACCATTCCAAAGTGTAGGGAAGGAAGCATAGCAAGGAAATACAGGATCAAAGCAAGACCCAAAGCTAGCTGGGTAAACTCCAAACTCTGCATCTCCATGTCTGATGTCAAAACACTCTCCACATCTCCAACTCAGTTAAGCTTTGTTGACTGCAACACACTTTTTCTCTTGGACTGCTTGCCTCCCTGTTAGCAGATCTCCTGGGCAGGTGTCCCACAACTCTGGCATCTCTAACATCTCGGCTTCTCCAAGGCAATGCAGGCTTCACCTTTACAGCTTCATGCAATGGCTTCTCTACTAGGTCTACATTCAGGGACACCTCCAACAAATGCGTGGCCTCAATCAGCCTCTGACAAATGCCTGACCTCAGTGGCTGTCCTTGGGCATGAAGGCAACTTCAATAACCCATTTTTTCTGTCTTTAAATCTAAATCCAGAACCACGTGGCCAAGTTCTGCTGCTTGCTGGGGCTGGTGAAGCACAATTAATAAAACCTCGGGGTCAGAAATTGGGGTTCAACCTGAAAATCTGTAAAGCAAAACAGCCAGCCACTGGCTTTTACCTCGACCTCAGTGCAAAATGGTGATCCTGTCTCCTGCAATCGCAGAAAGAGACCGTATCTAAAAGCTGTCAAGCCCCATTTCATATTCCTCTCTAGGGCTGGGATCAAAAGCATGCACCGCTGGTATTGAAGGCATGCACCACCCGATTTCTATGGCAGCTAGGATGGCTGCTGGGATTAAAGGTGTGTGTCACCATAATCTGGTCTGTAAGGCTGACCAGTGAGACTGTCTTACTCTCAGATCTTACTCTCAGGCAGTCTTTATTTATTAAAATACATTTGAAATGCCACTTCAGGCTGAAACATGGCTCCCTTGTTTAATTAAATCTTCACCAGCTTTCTTTTTTTTCTTTACTGCCTAAGCATGGCTGTCCTTGAACTTGCTATTTAGACCAGGCTGGCCTCAAACTCAGAAACCTACCAGCCTCTGCCTTTCCTGTGGTAAAATTAAAGGCATGTACCACCACACCCAGCTCTAAATTTTTCTTTAATTCCTTTCCACAAGTTGGAAACTTAGCTGAGTGGGATCTTGCCCCGAGGTCACCACTCCCTTTGTTCCATTTCTTAATCTGTTTATCTCCTTGGACAAAGAACTTAGCTCTATTTCACTTTCTGGTGTTCTTTTTCTTCTCAAATATTTTGCCTTGCTCAGTTTGCTCCTTGTAATAATATATCTCCATTAAAGTTACCACTCATATCCACATGACAAAGTCTATACTAGGCTGTTTGAGATTTCTTCTACCAATGGAATTAATCTGAAACTCTACACTTTAGCTTCAGACAAGAGCAAAAGGCAGTGACTTTCTTCACCAAAATATCACAAGAATGATTTCTAGGCAATATACTAAAATTCTTTTCTGAACAGTTCCCAACATTTCAAATCATAATCAGCTCTATTGTCTTCCATGCTCCTACAAGTATGGCCCATTAAGCAGTACTTAAACCATTCCACAACTTTCCAAACCCAAAGTACTAAAGTCTAAATTCCTCCAAACAAATACCTGGTCAGGCCTATCACAACTATGCCCCATTCCTGGTACCAATTTCTGTCTTAGTTGGGGTTTACTATTGCTGTGAATGACACCATTACCACAGCAACTATTATCAAGAAAACATTTAATTGAGGATAGTTTGCTTACAGTTTCAGAGGATCAGTCTGTTATGATCATGAAGGGGAACATGGGAACATACATGCAGATATGCTGAAGCTAAGAGTGCTACATCTTGCAGGCAACAGAAAATCGACTCCCCTGTCACACTGCGGCAAGCTTGAGAAAAAGAGACCTCAAAGCTGGCCCACACAGTGACACACTTCCCCCAACAAGGCCACACTTCCTAGTAATGCCACTCCCTTTGGGGGTAATTTTTTTTTCAAACCACCACAAGATCTTTTATCTCCTTGGTTACCTTTATATTTTTAAACTAGTATAGATAGGAATATGTGTACAATCTCCTTCATAACATATTTATTATTGTCATATGGAAAGGCTACTGATTTTTTGGTAAACTAACTTTTTATTCTGACACTTTGCTCAATTTGTTGATAATATCTAAAAGTTTTCTGTTGGAATTTTTGGTATGTCTTGTGTATAATATTATATCATCTGCAAATAGGGATAATTTGACTTATTTTCCTATTTGTATCACTTTAATTTCATTCTCTTGTACTTTTTGTATAGTTACATGTTTGGCAAATTTCCTAACTTCTACTGGCTTAAACTTTCTTGTCCATGAAATGCTGATAAATGATAATACCTAGCTTTCACGCTTACTGTGGGTATTAAATAAACCATTATCTCTAGTTGACTGAGTGCTTTAAGTGTCTGGTACATAGGAAGCACTCGGTAAGTATGACATAGTTGTTAGAGTAGTGATCATAGTGGCATTAACATTCAACAAACATGACCCCTACTCTCCGCTCCCCAGAGCAAATTTCAAGAATGTTCAGACTCAGGAACTTCTGTGAAGATGCCCTGAGCATTTCTCGCCCTTTCTTCTTTTACATCTCTTCACAAGACCTATAAACTAATGTCCTGTGAACATCTTCGTCTTTAATAATAATAATTTTTAATAAAATTTTACTTCTGGCAAGAGTAAGTAAAAAGGGGGAACTTATTGGCAAGCTAATACAGTAAACAGGGAAGAGATAAAGACCTACAACTCAGAGAAGGAAACAACCATGGGAGCAGTTTGAGGAACCTCACCAATAAAACGTCCCATTCAAAATGTACATCTAAGTTAGAGAACATCGTTAGGTTGTTTTGGCCAAGTATCAGCTCTGCTATTAGTCATCTCCAGGACACTGAGCATCTATGTATTGTGGGACAATTGCCATCAGAGGGTCCTGTGGGCCAGCCAGATTCAGGAAGAATTTCCTCACCTACCTCCCTCCTACTGCAGCTAGCCATCTCCCCTTTCTCTCCTTAAAGCCCACAAGTCACCATTGTTGCTTCCCAGATGTCCCTGCCAGCTGTCTCCCTGAAACGCCCACCCCTAGCAAGGGTAGCTTTTCACCATTCCACCCTCAGCACAGGCCCACACTTCTACAGAACCTTGATGACACTACCCTCCTCACATGCATTGTTCTGCTTTAGTGTCTGAGCTGATGTTCCTCCTACATTGTGTCTTGTTTTGCACTAGCCATAGGTGAGCTCCCATAGACAGAATATGTTAACATGAATATTCTTGTCCCATGTTGCATCTGATGCCACTTTTTCTTCATGTACAGACAGCACTGGGCACAATGCCACAGTGGGCAGAAGGGGATGTTGCCCTTTGAGCTCAACTGGCCTCCATAGGGTTCCTCTCTTTGTCATTCATGAGCAATATGACTTGGAACATGTCACTTCCCAAGGGCTCATCTTCCTTGTCTGAAGAAATGAGTAAACCCTTACCTTCTTTATACAATCATGAGTAACAAGTAAATGCAGACATTGCTCAGTTCAATGATTGAAACATAAGGTCCACTTAAAACCTGCTGGCTCTTTTCTCTGTAGGAAATGTTAGATTCTGTTTCTCTTGAAGACCTAGGCTTGAGAGTAAAGCTAGTAATTTCTGGGTAAAATTTCTCTAAGTTAAATATAGGTTAATCCAGTCCTTATGAGTAATTAAATAACCAGAAATTTCACAATTGTTAAAAGCATAATTTTAAACATTTAAATTTCCATAATTGCTTGGAAACTTGATAATGAGTAAATATGACTAGCCATGCTCAAACAAATAGCTTTTTAAAAAAGATGTAAAAGAGGAAACTTTTATAACAGTCTGCATAAGATAAAATATAAGTCAGTCCCTCTGCACCTTGTAATCCCTGTTATAGAAAACTTTGCCAAAGGCATTTTCCTGGTGTTTTCACTAGCTCACAGCCTGTTTGCTACAGAAACTTAAAAGCCAAACAAGTTAAAATATTTTTAGATGGAAAAAAAAAGAAAAAAAATCTGCAAGTGGGTGTGAACGATGAGACCCAGATGTGAAGCTGTGGGATGCTATTCCAGACACATCTGGCTGCTCTCTGGCCCCTGTGGTAGTGGTGTCGGTGTTTATAGACTTGCCTTTTCACATGTGACATAGTTAAACTTCAGATGGGCAGTCTGGAGACTTCTGTGTTTATCTGGATGTTAGTGTCATTGAATGGTCTCTGAATCAAAGGCCTTGCTTAATAAGCTTTGATTCATCTGCTAAGGCGCATTTTCTAATAAAGAATGATGACTTCCCTTGGTGGCCACATCCATGTGTGTCATATGCCTATACCTCCTCTGAAGCAACCAGTGAGCTGTAACTCTCTGTAGCTAAAAGGATGAATAAAGCCACATCGAAGACTTAGATGTAGTTATGGTTCATTTGAAGGAAAAGTCAACATTCACATTTATATAAGTATTGTTCAGTTTGAATATACACATAGCATAGCGAACAGGAAGAGAAAACTAGATAATGTCTGAGAAGAGATTCTTATGAGCTGTAATAATTCTGTAGTGTAACAGAGACACTAACGAGAAGCCCAGGAGAGAATGGCATTTGTGTGACATGTGTTCTAGCTGAGACATCACTCACGAGTCTCATTCCCTTTATTTGATCACACTCAAAGCAGAATTCATGTAGGGCAAGAAGATATTTTCAACATGCCTTTAGAGCAGTGGTGCTCAGCCCTCCTAATGCTGCGACCTTTAATACAGTTCCTCATGCTGCGCTGACCCCAACCATAAAATCATTTTCATTGCTACTTCATAGCTGTAACTTTGATACTGTTATGAATCATAATGTAAATATTTTTGGAGACAGAGATTTTTCCAGAGGGGTAGTGACCCATAGGTTGAGAATCATTGCTTTAGAACTTTCCTCCTTGTTGTCTGATTGTGCCTCTTATATGAATGAATTTAATTCCTGTGGTGTTTCATAACAAAGGAAATAATACTTATGCAATTCCAGAGTTGCTGAAATAAAAGAGTTTCTAAAATAAAAATTATAATTATTCAATCCATCTTTGACCTTATCACATCATGTGCTCGGATTCATTTAACTACAGGTTCAGAGATAAAACAACAATAACAACAAAACACCCTGGCTGTAATACTCAAGTAGCTTGTGATTTAGGGACACACATAGTCAGAAAGGAACATAAAGCAATTGAACAAGTGCTTTAATAGGGCATAAAACACAAGGGTGCGAAGAGACAAGGGAGAGGTAAATGGTTAGGATTGTCTAGAGGACTTAGTATCTTCATCCAGTCTCAAAGGTGAGTTAATGAGATAAGTAACACAGAAGGGTCTTCCAGTGAGCATGAGATCAGAATCCTAGGTACAGAGATATTACCTGTACTTCATGGGTAGAGAAAGATCTTAAACAGGAGCAATAGAGAAAGGCATACCAGAAAGGATTCTACACAACCTGGGTTTTCCCTTGAGAGCCATGACCAACCACCAATTGTCAAACCAAGACTAACTTACCAAATGTGTACTTTACAAATTTGTCCTGACAAGGTCGTAGGTGGGCATAGGCTGTGGGAAGTCCAAGACAGGCACTATAGAGAAGTCTTGTTACCCCTCCTCATCAGACAAGAAGTTCATTTAGGTATCTCTGCCCTTAAGAATGAAAACAAAAGCCGGATGGTGGTGGCACACGCCTTTAATCCCAGCACTAGGGTGGCAGAGGCAGGCAGCTCTGTAAGTTCAAAGCCAGCCTGGTCTACAGAGTGAGTTCTAAGACAGGCTCCAAAGCTACAGAAAAACCCTGCCTTGAAAAACAAAAAGAAAACAAACAAATAAACAAAAAAGAATGAAAACCAAATGTAGGTTCAAAATGTATATGGTGCTTAGTGATTGACAGATGTGGGTGGGGAGAAAGGGTGGAGTAATGGTGAAAACAGAACATCTGGTTTCACCAGTAAGGTGAATACCAGGTAGGGAGCACTGGGCAAGTAATACCTTTGTCAGAAAGCCTATCAGCATATTCTCTATGGGCTCCTCCTGGTACTGGTAAGTTTCCCAACGTCCTGAGCAAACCCTGTTGGGCAGTCAAATACTGATATCTACAGCCCTGAGAAATATCAAACTTGTGAGAAATTTGGAAATTATCGACATATTAAGATTTTAAAAGCCATTGGGATTGACAGGATCACCTAGAAAGAAGATAAAAAAATAAAAGGAAAAAACAAGAAGTGAAAGAAGAGCCACGTGTAGGAACGTGTGACAAAAGGAGCATCTGCATGGGTTTTGCAAAGTAGTAAAGAAAGAAAATCAAAACAGAAAGTTGTCATGGAAACCAATATAAAGGAAAGGAGAGGGTAGGCCAAAGCGATTGATTCTATAGAATTTCAACATGTTTCCAGTTTGGTAACCACGCATGTACACACAGATGTGAGAGACAGGAAAGCAGGGCATATTGATTTGTTATTAAATGTGCCAAAACTAAAATAAATAGGACCGCTTGAGATGTGTAACACAGCACAAATATGTGGGATGAGAAATTTCTTACGAGGTAGTTGTGGTGATGAAGACTGATAGGCCATGTAGACGACACAGATGCAGGAACAGCATGAGAAGATTCCTACATCGTCATCTTAACGTAATGAATCCTTGTAACCTCTTTCATTTAGTACCCCGAGCTGATGGTGGCTTCCTACAACAACAATGAAGATGCTCCTCATGAACCAGATGGAGTGGCTTTGGTTTGGAACATGAAGTTCAAGAAAACCACACCAGAGTATGTCTTCCACTGTCAGGTAGGAGTCAGCAGAGTAAAAATAATTCTTGTCTCCTACCAGACCAAACATGCTCTGGGCTGTATGGCATCTGTCTTGGGTTGGGAAGAAGAACTGAGTTTAAAAATGGAATTGTTGACAATTTTGGAAAGTTCCCCCACAGTAACCTAATGTTTTGGGAAAGTGGCAGCCCTCTTCAAATGGTTAGGAAGCCTGCTTGGGGACTGTGTGTCATTTTCTTTCTATTTAAAACAGCCCCCATGCGGATGAGTTTATAAAGACCTCGCACTTATGAAGAAATTGTGGCGTACCACTTCCTCTGCTCAGAGCAGCGTATGCTTGCCCACCCATGTGGATGCCCTCAAAGCATTACCAGACGGGTTCCCTTCTGTCTCTGAAACACACTTCAGTGGATGCTGCCGTTTCTAAGTCTGTAGGCACCGTTCTGTTCTGGAGATAATGATACTCTAGGACCTGAGTGGGGGAGATTTACCACCGCCGTGACGCCATGACGTGAATTATTGAGGAACGTGGGTGGGGCTTCTACTTTGCAAGTGCAGATTTTGTCGGAGAAGTGGGGGTGTTTTACTCCTTGTGCTTCATGACATGTGCCTTCTCTTCCATTTGACACACTGGGAGTGAAATTAGGCTACGCTCGCAGATGTTCAGCTTTGCTCCGTCGCCATGACTTTGCCCAAATGACAGGCCTTAGCGCTGGCCAGTGCACCAATCCCTTTATTAATGGGATTGTGCTCAGGAGAATAGAAAGAAACACTCTACCTCAGAATTTCAGTTCCTCAAATATTAGAATTCGGAGGTGCAAAGAACAAGCCCTAACACAGGCAACTAAAAGGGTGGAGAGATAAACCTGTTGGCATCATCCTAGGAAGCTCTGTACTATTTTCTGTCTAAGACCTGAGCATCCTTTTGAACTAAAATGTGTTTACACTTTAGGACATTATCAGATATAATCTGAGGAACAGGAGCTCTGCTGGAATGAAAGGCCCAGAGTCAATGTGCTTGAGTAACTGCTAACTCTGGCCATGCTTTTCTAATTTGCTATCTCACAAACAGCTTAACAAGAAGTCTAGGCCTGTGTAGTAAATAACCTTTATTTTCTGGACCTTTGAAATGAGAACAGTTTTTTTTTAAGATTATCAAGTTTGTCAGTCTGATAGACTCTTTCTGTAAACATAGAAGCACAAAATCCTAATTTTGTTCAGTTTTAAGGGTTTGCTGAATTGCCAGGAAAATACTCTAAGGATTATGGCATAAGAGGAAGCACATTTTTTAAAGTCAGGGCCTTTTAAGCTGTTTTGATATACAGAGAGCATATCTTTAATTCTAAAGCTCCAAGAAGTAGTCTAGTCCATGCCGTTTCAGTCAATGCTTATGATGTTTATCATAACTTAAAGTTTTCTAATTATATTAACCAAGCCCTGGTGGCCTGTGGCAATTGTGGGTAATGTGGTTAATAGTCACAATATTATATCATAAACAAGCCAATGGATCATGATAACACTGAGTAAAGAAGCAGGGACCAAAGGTCTTTGAAATCATCAGATTTTTTAAAAATTATCTGTTTCATCATGATACAAAGCTTATGCCAGTGCTGACTGAGGGAAGCACCCACTATCCCTTCTCATGGCAGCTTGGGTATCATTTACGAGTGGCTTAAGTAATTATTGTGCTTTAGTTTTCGTTTCTCATTTAAATGATCCAATATATGTTTTAGAAGAAAATATGGTCTGGGTTTTATTTTGTTTAATCCAGAGTATGTGCAAAGACAAGATAAAGTCTCATAAGAGTTACCAAAAAGATGCTGAATAAAATCTCTTCATCTCCCAAACTGCCCCTACTGTCTTTAATTCATCAGGTGACCAGAAACAGGTGGCAATTTCAAGCGCTATCTGCTATCCAAACTGGGAAAACTGGTCACCTGACTGTTTTGCCCAGGTCTGTGAAGTCCCCCAAAAACCAACAAGGAGACCGAGTCCTTCACGGAAAAACAAAGAGCCTTTATTTTATGCAGGTTTGCAAACTCGGTCTCTCCGTATGTCCAATGTATTGGAATAAACAGAGAGCCATGAGCTCAGTTAGAGTTGGGTTTTTATAGTAGTAAAGGTTGGGGTGACAGGTTTCTAAGGTTCAGGACCCCTGATTGACTGAATTTGTCTAGGAGTATCCTGGTTGATGTGTGCTGGAAGGTGATCCTGTCTACAATGGTTGGAACGTTAGGCATTTCTTTCAGATGGTCTGTTCTTGAATGGTGCTCAGGTAGTCTCAGTTTGTGGTTCTTCCTGCAACCAGGTATTGCTTCAGGGTAAAGTACTGAGACTCAGGCCTCTATTAAACTTATCCATGGCTGAGTCCTACACTGCAGGTGATAATGGTTGGAAGTAAAGAACTTCCTTTGGGTGGTCTCTTTCTATTTAGCTTATCATGGCTGCCTCCTACATTTCCCCCTTCACAAGTACTGATGACAGGACCCAATCTTGGGTCCTGCCCATAATTTTAAGGTAATCTGGCATATCAATGGGAACTATATGTAGTTATCTTGTCCCCCATGCTAGGGAGTTCTCCCTTGTCTCAGCCTTTCAACCTATTCTGGGCAGGAAGCATGGGATGACGTGTTCCTTTTCACAACTACTTCAAGCTAACATTGGGGCGTTGTTATCAGGGCCCAAGCAGGTTGAAAGGCTAGCCAAAGGTAGGGCGGGAATTCAGGCAATGGGGCACTCATCAGACTCTGTTGAAGGAACAGGGAGTGTTCATATCAGCTGGACTGGTCCACACCAGCTTTCAGGAAGTTCAGGGCTCGCCACCATTCAGAGCAGGTTGTAGTCTGCAACTGATGCTTAGATGCATCTGTCAGCCAAGTGGAAGCCTATTGAGATAAGTTTAAACTAGGAACAAAAGTTAAAATTTAGAAAAAGAGCAGATAACAGGTGTCTATAAACAGAAGGACTAGATTCATATCTTTGAGTCCTAGCAAAAACTACAGATTTTGAGTAGAAGCATGTATACTTTTCTACTGTCCAGAGAGCCATGTATGGTAGCTTCAGAATGAGATAACAAGTTGGCTATAGCTTTGTGGCAAAATCTGGATACCTTTTGCTGTTAAACTGACATTACAACTGCCCTAGCCATTAATACTATCAGAGATCTCAGAAGGATAAATAAAATATATCTGAATACTGACCAAATGGTTTCCAAATCTATTAAAAATGACAGGGACCAGAGTCCATATACAGTTAGTCATACCCAGGTCTCCATAGCATTGGAGGCAGAAATACCCAGAAGAGCAGTCTTACTGTCTAGGCCAGGCCCATCAGGTGAATTTTTCTTTTTCTGTGGAAGAGGGCCATGGAAAAGACTGACCTTATTTTGTCCAGGCAAAAGTGGTGCAATCAATTCTCCAAGGTCCTGCTGTTTGTCCACAGTCTGGACCGGGTCCTGGCAGCAGGTGTTGCACTGAGACATCTCGCCCAGTGGTCAGCGTCATCGTAATCCAGCTGGAGACATCATGATGTCTCATAATTTTCTTTGGAGATCTTGGGTTACTGCTAGGATCTCCAAGTCACTGTCTAATATAATATGCTTTTTAATCATTATTTTAAATGCCAAATTCTGCAGAAATCTGAAGTATGAGAGATGCCTAGGTATGTCTGATTAGACAAACTTTGTTTCTCATTATTTGTTTTAAGTTTGACTTTGAAAACATATACAGGGAACTAAATTCTATCAGTACTTTAAAGATGACTGACTAATTTGTATTTCCTAACAGTCTATAATAAGTTAGCAGCTTTCACAAGACTAGAACTCCACACTCTGTAATGATTTTGAATTAAAGATAATAAAGAAACTGAATTACTCATTCCAAGGGTAAACACAGAACAAGTTTCTATCTAGCTGTTAATGCTGTCTCCTGCAAAGGCAAGGAACAGGTCCCAGGGTGAACTGGGAACAGAGGAAGTCTAAGAGCTAGCATTGCCCTAGGGCAAACTGAGACTCAGATCTACCTTCCTGCTGATCAACAGAACCCATCTTGGGAGGTGTGTACCAAGTGGCCCTGGGAAAGCTGCCCTGGCCCCACACTGACACTACAGCTTCAGATATAAGTCAAGGCTATTTCATTTAGCTACACATGCATCTGATGATGTTTAACAGCGAATCTATGGTCTCAGTTATGAAATGTATGATTCATGTAAGTGACCTTGATATTCATGAAGAACACATTTAGGAAAAATTTTTAAAAAGGTTCTTGTTGCAGAATGCACTCTACTCTAGTTTGTGCCAATATGTAATGGCTCTTAAGTGTTCTAACTATAGCAACTGCAGGGAGCAAGCTGTAGAACCAACTTTCTGAAACATGAAAGGAATGAGCTCGGAGAACTCTTGGGAAAGAAGGAAAAACAGAGAAGTAACAGCAAAAGTAATCCCCGTCAGCCCTCTCTGCTTCTAGACCCATGAGGTCAACCCAGCATGGCCCGGGGACATGGAAAATAAACTGTCTGCGCTGAACACACACATTGTTTATCATTACCCTCTGAGTGATAGAACAATAAGTTGCATAGCATTTGCATGGCATAAATATAACAAACAGTATCGACAATACTTTAAGTATACAGGGAGATATGTGAAAGTTATATGCAAACGTTATACCCTTTAACATAAAGATTTGAGCATCTGCAGATACTCAAAGGAAAGGAGGTCTTGAAACTAGTCCCCAAGGATACTGAGGCACAACCATGTGAAATTCTTCGGAAGACTCCTGGGTATATTAGGCAGAGTTTTGTGGGTTTTATTTTCCCAGAAAACTAGAGCCAATGGGAAATACATATCAGATAGTCAAGAGAAAAAGGTATTCATTGGGAGAGAGAGACTTTTAAATAAATTTACCCTTAAATTCTGCAAGCACAGAATCTATGGAGATGGCCAGAAGGTGGAGGTGGAGATTTAGATAATGGTGAATGCTGTGGTCCTAAGACTGAAGTCTATAGGATAGGCCAGCAAGTCAGAAGTTCCATGCTGCCAATAGAATCAGTTCCTCTTTGGGAACCCCAGACCCTGCTCTGAAGACCTTTAGCAGATTAGCGGAAGCCCTTTCTCCTTACTGAGGAAAATCTACTTTCCTCAAAGTTTACTGATTTAAGTATTAATCACTATCTAAAATATACTTCCCACTGACACCTAGGCGAACGTTCCACCCATAAACTGGGCACAGAGTAGCCAAGTGAACATATAAAGTTAATGCTCCGATCTTTCATAACTCCTAAAATTAAACTAATTGCAGGTTACTTTGGGATAGCAAGCAACTAAATTCACCTGGAAAGTTTAACTTGAAGAGACTATGAACGTCCCTCAAAAAGGACAAAGCATGCATTTGAGATCATGGGGAGTAAGTCCATGGCACTAGGTCTTTTAAGATACACAAGTATTGAGAGTCCAGTATTTACATTCCTTACCATGTACTCTCAGTGACTGCAGACTAGAAAGTGGCTCAGAAGAGCCATGAAACAAGATAGGGACCCATGAATGGCACAGCTAGGTTGAATTAAGCTGACATTTCCCCCAAAAAACCACATCCTGTGCCATTCTGTACCAGTAAGGGAGGCAACCACATGTAGGTGTGTGGCCTTGTGCCATGGAGGGAGGAGGGTGAACGGAGAAGAAATGAAACAAGCCTTTACCCAAGTTGATTGTTATAACGTTCTGGGTGACTGTGAGAATGACTGAGGCCTGGATCCTGTCCTCAGAACAGGATTTACTTCATCTGGGGTGTACATGGGCAAGGATAGAAACTGTGGCAAGGCCCGTGCAGACCAGCAAAAGTTTCTCTCTGGCAGCTTGACATTCACAAGTCATCAGGTTGTTACTATTCTAACCTGACGGGGAAAGTCAGAGAGCCCACAGATTCCAATTAATGTGAGCAATCAGGCTTGGTAGCTCACTCCTACAGTCCTAGCACTCTGAGTGTACGTGGGGAGTGCTGCTGAGGAGTGGGCGTTGTGCGTTGCAAGTCATCTTGGGATACATTTTTCTTTAGTTCCAAGCCAGCCAGTGCTATAAAATAAACAAAATTCAGACATACATAAGAAAACTAATGCCCTCCCTCCCTTCTGACCCATGACTCCTCTCCTACATCTTTTCTGACTGCTGATAAATTTCAAATTTTAAACCAGTACTTTCAGGATACTAGCTCACCAAAATCAAACCAGTTGAATCCTCACTGTTCTGTGGCATTCTTCTGACTTAGAGGTTAGATGAATTAGTCTGCTCTAAGGCACAGGGCTGGGGATAGGAAAAGGTGAGCGAGCCTTATGGTGATTATACTTTCATCATTTTAGCTAATCATTTCTTATAAATCTCCATTGATTTTTTTCATGTTTCCAGTACATACTTGCAAACAAATTCAGTGACTCGTAAGACTATTGTTTCTGTAAACAAGCTTCAACTCAGTCTCCCATCTGCAAGACCCAATGAGCTTTCAAGCTAATCACAAAAAGCTTTCAGAGGAAGGCTCATTTTTGTGCTATGAGGAGGAAAGGCTAAATACCTTATCCTTCTTCCATGGGCGGTTCATGTGTGCGTGTGCTACACTAAATGTTTCATGTGGGCACTGGGCCTGCATTTTCTATTTTCATTTCAATAAAAGCTGTCTATACTTGGAAAGTACTGGTACAGTCTGCATAGAAATCAGCCCTGTGGCCCCAGCACAGTTTGGCAGCACTCCTGCTGCCTTCTGTAGTGGCTTCACACACTCTCATTAGGTTATATGTCTGACCACCCTGCATCGCTTGCCCTGGTGTGGTCTTTTTCTTTAAAATGGAATGAAGAGAATCAGAAATATCTATCTTAGAATTATCTGCATTGAAGTAAGTAAAAATGCTTTATTTAGTGACTTAGTGTGGTCAGAGGGTTTTTTTCCCCTACTTTTCCTGATTTGGCTTCTGTGTTCGTGGCCTCCTCTTTTTGAGGATCATCTGGCAATCGCCTCCAACTGACCGTGGCTGACCCTCCATGGTTCTGCAGGCGACTGAAATGTGGAACAGGATGACATCAGCTGACCCTACGGGTGCCAGTGTTGAAACCCTTCAACTATTTTTTCCCCTATGTGTGGCTTCACTTCTCATTAAGATTCTACAAAGATTACAGATGGAATTGCAACCGGTGGCCTCAGCTGCCCAGCCTTTCGGCCTGCTGAGGTTCCCAGTGACCTCGAAAAGAGCCCCGCCTGTAAGGAGCCACAGTAAACCAGTGAGAGTGTGGACTGACGGTGGGGACAGGGACAGAAAGTTGTACATTGCATCTCCATTTCTGGTGGATAATCCAGTTGGCTGACCCTGAGTGAATTGTGGCGGCTTTGTTGTGCCCCCTGACCCCGTAAAGAGAGGCCCTCCCCAGAATTGTGAGCTTCATTTCAATAAAGTCAATTTCTCACCAAATTTTGTCCCTCATCCAACCCAGACTGAGTTCATAGTCTGAATCTTTAAAGCAACATTATGTGTAAAATTGTTGGACACTAAGCTCTAAATGAGCTTAAATGGATTTCCTAATGTATATTGTAGCCAAAAAGTATTAGAATCTCCCTTAATAATTTTTCTTTATTATAAAAGGAGGATTACCTTTCTTATAACCTATCTGGTAAAAAAAGAAGAAGTATTTTCAAGTGTTTCTCTTGGATTTGGAAAAAAAATCCTATTAGTGACCAAGAAAGAAAAGAGAGAAAGAATAGGAGGTTCTTCGAAGATCCGTGCTTTGCTCCGTAGTCCTTGCCAGTCCCTGGCATTTCAACTGAAGCACTTCATAGATTCCTTGTAATGGGAAAATAAATTCCATGGTCAAGAATATGTAGGCCAAGGAGAGACCCAAACAGTTCTCAAATGAGATGTTTAATGCATCTCAGAGTAACAAAACAGAAAAGACTCTGCTGTAGCTATGACACACATTTCAGAGTACAGAATTAAGGAAAATTAAAGGTTGCATATATTAAGAACATCAAGGTAAAATCAGCTTGTTACGGAAAAGAGTAAGATGTCCTGGACCATCTTTATCTTCTGTGGTCCTCTAGGAAAAGGCCCACGGGACTTTAAATGAAACACAGGCATGAGGAAACACTTCATGGCAACCGAATATGACTGGTTTGATGACTGAGACTTGAACTAGATAGTGATTCTTTTAAATAAAACAGCAAGCACATCATTTTCCATTTGGCCCAAGAAGCTAGAAGCAGAAAAACAGCCTTTCCAGGTTTCATTCATCATTTACCCTCTTTTTGGAGCTTCTTCAAACAGGGAGTAACACAAGGCCTGGGCACAAAGGTGCTCGCCTTTAATCACAGCACCCATGAGGCAAAGGCAGGTGGATTTGTGTGAAGCTAACCTGGTCTACATAACAAGTTCCAGGTCAGCCAGGGCTACACAGTAACAACCGAATTTCAAACAAATAACATAAGAAGTAGATTTAGTCATTGAGATAGATCTTGGGAAACTAGGATTGTTGCATGGATTGTAGCAAAGAGATGGAATTCAAGGTGCTGGCTCATCTAAACCCAGTAGTAGTAAAGGGCTATTGAGCTATAGACCGATAAGCAGAGTAACTTGATGCTGCCACGTCATAAGCATATAGCTCTCAGCAAAATGTTTTTAGTTGTTTCCTCACCTCTCCATAGTACAGATGATCACACTGAAGCTTTCTGTTATGATAACAAATAGCATCCCATTAATGTAGATATACAACCAGATGTGGACCCCAGAATTGCACATGGCATCCATTCTCCTAAATGTCCTTCCCTCGACCTGTGCTATAACAAACCTGATAGGATTTTCTTCATGTGTGCTTCAAAATATTATCCTCAGGAATTGTTGGTTCTGGCAGTGCTAACCGACAGCAATGTGAGCAAGTTCTCCTGCCTGTCACAGCCATGTCTGCCTTCACTCCTTTGTCTCCTCCATGGCTATTCATCAACGTCAGAGAAACCTTGCTTTGGGAGAGTGGGGTGAGAGTGTTCTGAAATAAATGGGGAGAGGGCTCTATTTACTTCTTCAGATAGTTGTGATGATAAGAGACAGCATAGGAGCTGGGAGATGGTTCGGCACATAAAGATGCTCGCTGCCAAGTCTAATGACATGAGTTCCACCCTCAGGACCCATGTGGTAGAAGGAGAGAACCAACTCTCTGACCACCACACAAGCACTATGGCATGCATGTACATTAATGGACATGTACACACTCACACACACAAAATATGCATCCATGTATAGGTATATATATGTATACATATACATGTACATTTATACATGTATATGTATGTAAAATTAAATAATGTAGATATGTTTGTCATCTTGGGATACAAAGATTGAATTAAATAATGTGGATATGTTTGTTGTCTTGGGATACAAAGATTGAAGGTGTACAAACAACAACAGCTATTTCTCACATTTCCAAAGTCTGGGAAATCTAGGAGAAAATTGCTGACTGATGTACTTTCTGACTAGGGTCTCTCCTCCTGGTCTACAGATGGTCACCCCCCTTCTGTGCCCTCAGATGGTGGAAGAAGAGAAAGCAAACTCTCTGATGTGTCTTCTGATAACACCAATCCTATCATATTGGAGCCCACTCCCTCCATAATGTCATAACTTTAATTATGCACTGTTTCCAAATGTCATCACATACATTGTTAGAGCCTCGGCTTAAGGAACTTGGAGGATCAGGGACACAGCTCAGTCCATTGCAAAAAGGAAAGAACTTCCTGTTTTCTCCTTTTACTGTTTGTGCATGGCAGCTCCACAGAAAGCAGCTGAAACCAAGCTAGGCATTCTTATTTTTCTCACTTGGCTGTAATCTTTAAGAAGTTTCCCCCAGATGACAATTCATTCATTCATTCATTTGGTCAGTCAGCCTTCGGCTTCATAAAAGAACCTCATAACTCACATGGCTATCCAGAGATCAGTGTAGACTGGGCTGGCCATTTGCTGCCTAGAGATGAGTATGCACGCGCCATCTTGAGCATTTTCCTTATCCATACTCAGACCCCCGGGGGCAGTTTGAAAGAGTGTCAGCAGTGTCATGCGGTGTGGTGGGAGGAAGTCTCAGGGGGGCAGTGTTCTCCCTCAGAGGTCTGTGGAGGACAAGGAAACCTCATTCCTAAAAAGGACCAAGGAAAGGCAGGGGTGTGGCTGGGTTGCTCCCCTGAACTACCTTTGTATTAACCTGGATCGTTCTATAACCACGTATCTATGTATGGCTGTACTCTTTGTAGTTTAGGAAAAGAATCGCCTCTTGGTTGTCTATTTCTAAAGTAATACCTTCTTTCCCTCTATGTGTGTGAGTGCTGCAGTTGCCTGATGTCATCAGAATTAGTGACCTGCTTGAATCCTCAACCCCTGTTGAGCTGTGTTTCTATTATTATATTATATATAACAAAGAGACCGATGTCCCCAGTCACACAGATATTCAAACACTTTCATCATAGTGATTTGGGCAGCAGAACGCCTCAGTGGTGCAGCCGCTGATCCCCTGCCCTTGCTATGGCAAATAGCACCCCATCCACACTCTTGCAATAAACCTAGGGAAGTAGAAGCTGGGCAAAGGAAGACGGCATTTGGTAGGAGAGAGAAGGGGCCAAGACAGGAGAGTGGGGAGGAGATTTTGGCCAAGGAACATTACAGAAATTGCAAAAGACTAAATTTTGAGGAGAACTTGGTTTTTGAAACTGAGTGTTTGTTATAAAAGAGAACTGTGAAAATAGAGTTATCATCTGTACTTCCAGGAGAAGCCTCCTACGCTTTGTTATAACAAGGAATCTATACTGGACTCTTCCGCCTGTGTACTGATTACTAGCGTTCCAATGACATGCTTATGCATAGCTAGAGAACTTAACCAGTGCTCTCTGTCTCTCTTGGGGTAAGGATTCAGATTGGTTAGTTTCACACTGGCTTTTAGCTGAAAACCTGAGGTGTGCCTGGATCATCTCTAGCTACAGTGCCCTCAAAACGGCGTTTGTCTTATGTACTAAGATCGCTCTTGGTGTGACCATTACAAGTTTTACTTTCTAATTCTAAAGCTGATATGTCTTCTGCCCTAGACTGTTTTAAAAGGTATTTCAATGCCTATGATAATAAGCTGTGTTTCTATTATTATATTATATATCATTATATTAGCAATGCATCCTTACTTATTCTGTAAGCTTGCTCATCCAGGATCATGTGGAATAACTGAGTTCGAACATGAGTTTGCCTTCGGTACAGCAAAGACTCTGGTCACTTTAAAAGAGGTTTATTACAAATACATTCTGAAATAAGCTCAGAACAGGGTCCAAATGTGGACACAAGTGCCCATGTTCACATCAATGCATGCACACAAACTCACCCAAGACTCTAAAATCCCAGTCAAAAGTGATATTTCATAAAAGAGAATTATAGTAATGTTGATAGTTGGCCAAAACCTCAAGCAGTGACAGAATCCACAGAGTGTCCTGAGAGAGAAGCCTTTGCAAAGCCACGCCTCACCAGATGGTTCAGATTAGAGATGCTTAAAAGCACATGGCAGCATTAGTTTGGTTTAGAATTCATAGTTAAATCAGTAGATAGAATAATGCAAATTTGAAACCCTATCCTGTGTATCAGAAAAAACCATCAAATCTTATGACTGCTCTTCGGGGAGGTGGTATGTAATGTGTTGACTTTTCAATAGTCTAATTGAAAGAGTAAAATTAACCAAGGAGGCTTAAAAGGGATTAAAATAGAAGAATACAAGTTAAAACCCTTCTCCCTCTCACCAAAGAGCTATTCCTTTAAGCTGTCATGTCCAATCAATTTGTGTGGGTGCGACGGCCAATTGTCATTTCCTGAGATATACTATGTAAGGAGGTCATGTTTCAGAGGCAGCATGAAAAAATGGAAAAAATAATTTCAGAGCACGATGCCAAGAGAAACCAAAATGTCCTTAAAGACCACAAAGTACTGCCTGGATCCCCTCACCTTGCTAATAATAGCGGAGAGACAACTTATGCACACGGGTTTCCTTTGATTTTTTTCAGTTTTTCCTCCTGAAGGCGCTTAGTCCCCACTATCCCCATTCTGTGTCAAAAATCTGCTGTGACAACCTGTGAACTACTCTTTGGAAAAGTGTGTAGGAGTATAGTGTTAATTCAGAATGCAGATCATCACATGTATTACAGCACAAACAACAGCACTCAGCACATGCTAAACCTGCTTCTAAAACAGTGTTCACTCAAGTACTCGGTCTTCCAGTTCCCTGTGATAGTAACACATTTTGAAAATTTTCAAGCATAAAAACTGGAGTTGAGGTTTTTAATAGATAAATAGAGCTTTACAATCAAAACAAATGTGCCCCTCCAGTAGCAAGGACACACACAGAGAAGAATGGAGGAATGGAGAGACTCACATGTACAGAATCTGCTGGATTCATAAGCACTTTCTTCTTTTTAATTTTTTAATTAACATACAATTACTAATATTAACAGGGTATCGTGTGTTGCTGTGGTACCCATGTGTGTTGTTTAGTGGTCAAATCGGGGCAGCCACCACATTTGTCACCTCATATATACCATTTCTTTGTGGTGAGAGCATTCAAAATCCCCTTGTTCATTACTTTGAAAACCTATTGTAATCTCCGTCTCCCTTCTGTGCCAAGCATCAAAGCATGTTCTCCGTCCTCTAGTCTTGTGCCGTTAAGCAGTCTGTCTTTATTCCCATGCCTGTCTTTCCACCTTCCATCATGAGTATCATTACTTCTCACAACACAGGCATTGCATTAGAGAATCTTAACTTCTAACCGAATATGATACCGATATGCCAGCACAGTAGTTGGCACAGCGTTCTATTGTTCTTCTGGTTGTGTCTTCAGTATTGGGGAAGGGGTGTGACTGAGTGAGAGGAAAGATGCAGTGTTGAGAGGGTTCACGTATTTCTTTCAATTTCTCAAAACTAGGCCAATCTCTCTAAATTAAAACCGTTGAAGATACTTGTTTTGTGAGAAGGAACTCACAGGAAGGAATCCCAGCTAGGTATGACCTCCTCCGAAGCCACATATCAGATCATGAGACCTGTGGTTCTAGTGGCATTTCCTTCAGTATGCTTGGTCACGTTCACGATAGCCCCACTGACTCTCAGAACCAATTGTCATTGGTAATCGCCTCTCTACGCTTAAAGGTTCAGAAACAAGCTGAGCACAAATCTGCCATTTAAGCCTGACAGTATGCTGGCTTCTCAGGAAAATGTCTGCTAGTGTCAAGTTCTATAAAATATCATCACTTTGGAAAACAAAGAGAAAACTACTTCTTAAATCAGACACAGTTCGCTGGGTGGGCGGGTGGAGTAGAATATTGTAATTAAATTTAAAAAAAATAGCTACACCATCCAAATTGTGCCTTATATGAATGAGGATGTCCACTATGTTGGTTTCTCTAGCGTGATATCTGATAACTTGGTGCACTGCTAAACATAACAGTATGTGACAAACTTGAACCTGGGAATCAAATGTTAGGGCTCTGCCTACTTTAAACAAGAGTTGAGGATTTTTTGTTGTTGTTGTTTTTGTGTATTTAATAACCCAGGATTGTAGCAAGAAACTATTTCTTCACATTATCCATTTAGCTACTGAGTATTCACTTTTTTTTTCATAGCATAAAGGAAAGTCAGTTCTCCTTTGTTACCCAGTGATGACATCACACAGCTAGAGAAGCCAGCACTTTATTCCAGAGAGAAGATGATCAAGGGGCTCTGTCCCATATTACTCCAAATTAAGCTTTAATTAAGAGATCTTTGGATGTTTTTACACACTGTTCATATTGTGGACACTTACTCTGTATTGACAGTGTTGGGTATTACCTATAAATTGCATTAATTCAAACCATAAATATTCTGCACCTCAAAATCTTCTAGAGCAGGGAAGGAAGGAAGGAAGGAAGGAAGGAAGGAAGGAAGGAAGGAAGGAAGGAAGGAAGGAAGGAAGGAAGGAAGGAAGGA
>PVIU01004684.1:0-43251 GCA_004026605.1 Ondatra zibethicus
AGATAGACAGATAGACAGACAGACAGATAGGTGGATTATATCTTTAGGCATGTCCTCTTCCACACAGTTGTTGTGGGTGACTTTTTGAGGCTCATTAATGAGCATGGGCAGGTCAGTCTATAGTTAAAGCCTTCTGTAAGAATCTATCCACTAAAATATAGGTGTTGTTGTGTAAGTTCTATCTGAGATGTCAATCCTGTATCTGAAAAATCTTTAGCCCAATGGAGAGTTGCATGTTTGCACAATGCATCCAACACTAGGGGCTGTGATGTGACCCAGTTCCAGTGGGTGGCAGCAGTGAGCAGAGGCACATCCTCTGGGAAGGGGATTGGAGACTCTCCTGGTGGAGTAGTTCTGGAAGCAATGACTGGATAAGCTGTACAAGCCCAGCCCTAATGGTGGGTTAAGAACAAACACTGCAGCTTAGGTAAAACCCTGACAAACTCCTGCGCCCCGTTACAAGGGCACACACTGAGACAGGAGCTGTATTTCTATGCCTTTGGGAAGTTGAGTGCCGTTCTCTTTTAAAAAACTACTTGATGAGGTTACAGACCCCAGTCTCTAGCTCTGAGAGGGACTAAGACAGTCAGCCTGGAGTAAGACCACACCGCTTCGTGGTTACCTTTGTCCCCTCCCCTACCACACTAAGTAGAAGTGCCTCAAAAGCAGGCATTAGGCCTAGTTTCTTTATGAATCTCAAAGGCCAAACAGGGTGTCAAGTACACAGAATGTATACAGCAAGCACATGGTGGGCAAAAATAAACCAAACTGGATGTGATATTTCTGCAACTAAGTATCTGCCTCTAGACAGCCACATCTTTTCATGTCAAGCAAGGGTTATTCGTTATTTTGTTATTTTTGCCAATGTCTAGCACTGTTCTTCCTACATCGATTGATCAATGGACGGATGGGCAGCTGGATGAACTTTGAGATCCCTGCCACAATCACTTCCCCTCAGAATGTGCAGTAGTTTGAAAATATCTAACAGCCTTAGCAGATCTTGACTTCTAAGACTCTCCAACAAAAGGAACAAGAGATTCCTAGAAAAGTGACTCCAGGATAATTCTAGAACTGGAACCATCTGGAGTGTTCCCAGCGAGTGTGGAACACAGAGTAACGAAAACCTGAGAGGATTTGCTGAAGGAACACTGTGTTCCTATCACCCGAGCAGCTCCAAATGTCAAGATCTGGAGCAATTTAAGCACCAGCACAAAGCACTGTGGGATTACAGCCCAGAGTGACCAGAGAGTTGTAAGTCTGACACGGACATAAAGCCTGGACAAATAAAGTGAGCCGATCGCCATGTCGAAGCCTAAATAATTCATATAGACGCTTCCCCACGTATGTGTAGTGGAAAGAGGGTAGCACACTGTGTCAGTAGCTGGTCAAGACCAGCATCCATAGTGATGAGTTCCACTGATACCAAGTACCCTGGATACAAGGGAATAAGGATGACACTCTCTCCTCCAAATCCATAACACCAGTCTACTCATGAGAAAGACAAATCGAAGGCCATTCCAAAAAAGCATACAAATCCCTTCAGACCATCAAAAATCACCCAATATAAGAAGATTGTCACAACCCCAAGGACGAATAAGGTGTGGATTGGATGACGAAGTAGCAGAAGGGGCATTGGTTGAAGAGCAAGGAGACCTGAGTAAGTCGTGGACCTGAGTCTGGAACCACGGGCAACATTAGTTCACTCACCGTGAGAAATGGTTTTTATCCATCTAAGGTATTAATAACATGGACGATGGGCATAGGGCACCTGGGAATGGTCCATGCATAGGGTGCGGGAGTGGTCCGTGCATAGGGCACGTGGGAGTGGTGGTCCATGTATAGGGCACGTGGAAGTGGTGGTCTGTGTATAGGGCACGTGGGAATGGTCCGTGCATAGGGTACTTGGGAATAGTCCGTGCACAGGGCGCATGGGAATGGTCCGTGCACAGGGCGCGTGGGAATGGTCCATGCACAGGGCACATGGGAATGGTCCGTGCAGTGTTTGCAACTACAATGTGTATACCATCACACCAGGCTAAGAAAGATTTCAGCGCGGGGGAGGGGCAGGGTAGAGCACACTTCTCCTGAGACTCTAATTTTTTTTTTTTATTTCTTCCTAAGAAGTTTTGGTGAATTTCACTTCAAAAGCAGATCCTAAGGATTTTATTTCTCGAAGTCTCTAAAATAAAAATTTACCTCCCAGAATCATGAGGCGGTGGTCACTGTCCCTCCCTCTGGCCACTGTGTGGCTGTGTCACTTGTGGCTGATGAGACTATTGATATTATTCCTGCCTTGGACTTTTCCCTTCTTCAGCCAAGGGCACTCTCTGATACCTGCACCGACCCTCCCTTCCTCCCTGCCTGTCAGCAAGCCCCTCTCTCTCCTCCTCTTTGCTAGTCCTCTCTGAATTTACCCCAAGTAGTGAGAATAACAGCTGGGGGATGGCCAGTCTTGAGAGGGAGGGTGACCAGGTGCAGCAGCCCAGCTGCTAGGCCCACCTCAGACTGGGCCCTTTCTTTCAGGCATCCGATTCATTTTCTCTGGTCCCTTTATGTCCAGTCGAGATGAAACGTGGCCTTTCTATTCGCGTCTCGGTGCTCCTTTGGAGTCTGACATCCACCTTATCCTGCTGGACTCTGATCCTGAAGAAAAGCATAAAGTGAGGGTTGGGAGCCTGCCTGAGGGCTCAGACCCCTCGGCGTGGCAGGAGGCCACAGGAAAACCCTCGCCTCTCCTTAAGGAAAGCCTGCGCATCAACAATGACCCGCCATATGTAGAGAGAGTTGTGTGAACACCTTCCAAAACCCAGTCCTAAAAGGCATCCCCTTCAGCCCTGCATGCCACAAGCACCATCTGAGAGCAGAGATGCCTGGCATGGTGGGGGCAAGAACCCATCTGAGCGCATCCCTCGGTGTCCGCTCACCGCAAGGACCGTTTGCCTCCTGACCATCAAGACTCAGACTGAGAATCCCAGTTTTATTTCCCTGTGCACGGAACTCTAAATTAGATTGTAAACAAGGACCTGTGAGGAAACAGAAGCAAACACAACTTTCATAATTATCAGAAGTGTTCATTCTCATTAACAAGGGGTAATTGTTTCTGTTTTGTAAATTGATCTGAGATGAAAGAACTTGGTTAATAATTTATACTGTACCAAGGAAAAGGGGGCTGTGAAAAGGCGCTGCGGAAGGATTTGAATTAAACAGCCTCTACCCCCTTTTAATATCTCACAAGAGATCTTCTGCTCTGGTTCATTTAATTTAGTGGACACCGCAGTGTGGCCCCATTGATTGCAGACAAAACTTCTGAAGGCCTGGTGCGCACCCTGTTAAAACGTGGGAAGGAGTGAAGTTGGATGTGAATTAATTTGATTCTGAACATAATTCTTTTTCAATGGGATTCTGTGTCCCATTGCAGAGGCATGAAAAAAGGGGACACTGAGTTTGATTGCTCAATATTCATCTACATTTTCCTCTCTATGGGCCCAATATGCTTGGCTTAATTAACTTCGCTCAAAGGTGAAGCAGTGCGCACCATCTGCTGGGAGACAATCACATTTGTGTGCCTCTCGGAATAATCCCTTTACCACTGAAAACAGCTATCATATAGTAGCCAAAACACAAACTCTCAAACTTTCCCCCCACCTTTGGAGAAAAAGACCAGATCCATTCTGGTCCGTGCTGGAAAATCACGCTCAGTGGAGACGAAGCCTGTTGTTTTGGTCACAGCCCAACGACTGGCTCACAAACAATTTTGCGTTTGCCTTGTCTTCCCTCCGCCGCCAAATTAAAAATTCTGCATGCTTCATTTAAAACCCAGCTCAAGAACAACCGCGCAGTGGGGCACCTCCTTTTCTCCTACCTCGTATTTTCAACCCAGCCAGAGAATAGGAAAGTGGCACCTTAAAAAGAACCATCAAGTCACCCAAAATCCCAACGCAAAATATTGAGGCAAAGTTTAGCCATTTAATTTTTTAATCAAGCCTCAAGGACCACACAGTGTTATCAAGGGCCTGCTGAACTTGCTCGAAAGCTGGGTCATTATTTGATCTTTGTGGCTGTAATCTGATTAGCTCATTGTGGGGGTAAACTTCAGACCCAATCTTGTTAGCAGCTGGCAAAGCTGGATTACGACAGCTACTGAGCTGGAAAGTGGACTGAACAGCCCAGCTTTGGCCTTGCTCCCTTGGAGCCCACAGTTGGGCTACTTTGGGGTGTATATACTTTTGTATCTGAATCAACACTTTATCCAAGAATCTCAGACCTCAGAAAGAACATATTCTGTGGTGATTCTGTCGAGCCAGGCTTGGCCATAGGAGCACAGCTTGCAAAGACTCACACCTCCCTCTAGGTCCCCTCTGTCCCACCTCCCGAGAATCTGACACAGGTGACGCCGTGGTCGGAAAAGTCTCCGGCCCAAGATATTTAACGAAGGAAATTAATGAACCGAACTCTTCGCTTTGAGATTCACACTCGACAGAGTTGCTAAAATATGCAAATTCTCGCAAGAGTTGTGTGGTCCCTGCTTAAGACAACCCTCAGTTGGGCTTGTGATCTCACTGAGGCACTGACCATGGTTACAGTGAATGCCGAGCCCCGTCAAAGCCCAGAAAGTCTTGAATCATAGCTTGAAAGAGTTCAAAGGATCGAAAAGACAAAAAAGGACTAAGCTGGGATTTTTATGTACACTGAAAAGAAGGATAAAATATAAGTTCCTGAATGCAGGCTGTTACGGCAATGCTGCCCATATCAAAGCACTATGTGCTACGGAAGAGGCTTGAACTCTCTCTCCTGCGCACCATATGCAAAAAAGAAATGGGAACAATTTAGGCTGGCGGTGATTTTGTGACATGAAACATTGAATGCTCTTTTTTGACACACTATTGAGTGAACAAGGAATTCAAAGAGTTTGAACTCGAACAAGTTTTCTGCCTCAATAAGCCATAATCAGCCGAAAGAACTGAGTAGGGCTCAGAGTGGTCTCTGCTCTCAAGCCTTCCCGGGGTGGGTTTTGCTGGCTATTATGAGACGCATCAAAGCAAGGGCCCTTATGCTGGCTTTCCTCTTATCATTTCCACTAAGACCTCAAGTCTTAGTGTGATTTCTGAAACCAGCAAGCTGATGGGCAGCATTCGCAAATATCAACACCGTGCGCAACCATCCAGAGCGACAATAGTGTGCGGAGCAAGTTAGACAGCCAGGCGGCTTCCGAGGACGGCATCGTTGCCTGGCATGTGGTGCCACAGGGTTGTTTAGCAGCCTGGACAATGGCCCTTGATTATTTTCAAAATCTGATGGACGATGACACGAGGAGAAAGAGAAAAGTGGAATTCACAGGAGGATGTGTGTTTAGGAAAAAAAAACAGATTTTAAAACACATTTTTGTACTTTAATTTGTCTTCATTTTTCCAGGAAATTTGATTTATTTTCATAGCTTTCCAATATTTAAATTTTAATGTGCAGAATTTTCAGTTCATTTGAGTAGAATTCTTAATGTTAAATATTAAATACAAAATCTAATTGTGTCGCAGCACCTGATGACTAGAATTTCAGCTCTGGGGAAATACGGTAGTAAGCGTTAGTACTCCTTGTTTGTATTTCAGACAAACACACGCTTAAGTGTTAATTTCAGATGGTTAAATGGTAGTTGAGCATGCAGACACCCCAACACTGTCATCACGACACGAAGGGGTTATGCTGATGTGACTACTGGTAAAATAATAACCTGAGCAGAGCGCTGTGGCATTTCATGCAACCGATCCTGTCTATGCTGAAAAGCAATGAACCAGTTCCTAAGATAACAACATGACAGTTTCTTAACCAGTCAGGACAATGGCTGTAACATCTGCTCCAGCAATGCAATCCAGGACATCTTAAACAGAGAAACTGAAGGAAAAACCCATTCTCTTTAGGATTAGAATCAGAGTCAACCTGTAAATGTCGAACTTAGACCTACAGTCTCTCTACAGCAGTCTCCACACATGTTGCTAGTGAGCTGTCATCCTTCCTGTTTTCAAATGGAGAAAAGCACGCCTTGGGGGCTTAGGTGATTTGGTAAAACCCTCAAGTGCAGTGTAGAGTTTTTCAAGAATGATGAAGAAAGGCAACGAGTTCTTACATCTAATTTTAGATCTGAATTTGCAAGGAACACCTTTTAATTAAGCATGACATTTGACACAGTCGAGTTTGAAGTCACCTGCATAGCTTCACACCTGTGAAAATCGTAAGTTCTCAGTGCCGCTTAACACGGCATCCCCGGCACGGCGTCTAGCTCCGACAGACGCAGCCCCAGGAGAACTGACTTCCCAAGAACGTGGTTATGGGTTATTCTCCTAATTGTTGTTTTTGACCTAACCAAAAAGGGGTCTAAATTTATCCTTATTAGCTTGTCAGAATACTGTAAAATTTCATATATCCTTCTGGCTATCTCGAAAGAGTCACTGTCACCAAATGAATGAAACTTGTCCCCTTAGTATTAGAAGAGACGAAAAGAACAAAAATAAATGTGAGAAAATATATTTATGACAGATATTAGAAGCCATTGAATTGTGACACTCTACTTATAAAATCTGTTGAGTGCAGAATTTAATAATAACAATCTGTTTTCTTTCTAGTACTACCATCTTGGTAAGACAGTTTTAAAATAAATGACTATATTATAGAAACTAAGAATATAGTTTCTACTTGCCCAACACTGGCAACAATAATTCAAGATTCCAAGAATAAAGTATAAAAAAACATGTCAATCAAAACCATGCATTACAAAAGAAATGAAGTAAAGCAAATGTATAGGAAATAAACAAGGTTTTAACAACATAAGGAATTATAACTTTCCATTTATAGCCAGGAAACTACTTTCTGTTTCTCTACATGAATAAATCTAAGCAACAGAATTTAATGGACAGCAGTGTCAACGCTCACCTCAGGGGCCACAGTGACCCTGACAATGCTGTCGCTGTGTTAAGTCTATTTTGAACTGCAACTTTGTGTAACGTTCCCAATGCAGCTGAGAACCCAACTTGAAGCTCTGCCCCCAGCTTGGTGCTTTGGGGAGGTGGTAGAAGCCTTATGAGGTGGGATCTAGCGGAAGGCTTGAGGTTACTGGAGCTACACCCTTGAAGACATTTGCGGATCCCTGGTCCCTCTGCCATGATTCTCCCTGTTCCCTGCTCCTCTCAGCCCTATGTAGCTTTGACACAAGCTAGAATGGTCCGGGAAGAGAGCGTCAGGGAGGGATCATATGCATCCCATTTGCCTTGGTCTTGAAGGACTAAAATGATGTGGGAGGACCCACCCTCCCACATGAAGGGCAGTGAAGAAGGAGAACTCAGGGACTTTTCCTCACTTGGGCTTCACTCTCTCTGGCAAGGTCACCTGCCTTGTTGCTGGCACTATTGATTCCTTCGCCGGCCTTAAAACCAGCTCTCTCTGGCTTCTAACATGGCCTGAAGACAAGCAATTCTCCGGGAATCCCCAGGCTTAGGACTGCTAAGACATCCAGCCTGGTGGACAGAACAATGGCCAGATTCTCCGCATCCCCAATGTGACAGACACTATTCCAACCGTGTGTTATGTAAGCCAATCTGAGAACTCCTCCCTTGACAGGCATTCAGGGCTTCTCTTCTGATCCCCTAGCACACCCTGGCTGATACACCAGGGGCAGCATTGCTTCCTACTCTCCTGTACCGCCTCCTCATGACCCCAAAGGCCACAAGAGCCAAGATTAACTGTCCCACTTCCCAACTCGATCATCTCAGTATTCTGTCACGGTAATGGAGAGCTGACTATCCTAACTTCTTAACGCCAAGAAAAAAAGCCAAATTCACTTTATTTTATGTTTATTTATATTATTTAACCTTTAAGTAGTATTTATTTTATTATAATTATATATATTTTATAAATCATATATTATTAAATGATATTTTAAATATTATTTAATTTAACTATTATTAAAATATATTATTTCTATTTTATTTTATTTATAAAGAGCTAAGCTTGTAACATTTGCTTCAAATTCCTTTCCAAATTGGGCCCTGAGTGATCTGACTGATTACAAAAGCAAAACTCCTTGCAAAGAAAAAGTGTGCTCCCTGTTTTAGGGTTATTGCGGTTATGAACCAGAGTCTCTGATAGCAATTCACGAAGAGAGTAGAACTGTTTAAGTAATGGCGATTAAATATATATGTCAAGGAAGGCTGACAGGTTGGGCAAAGGTCACATGTTCTCGTCAATACCCTTCACCCTCATTCAAAAGTAGCCAAGATGCATATGTTTTGATGAGGCATTTCCAACTACAAACACTAACTCAGGGTAGGGATTCTATCACTGTTGCAGCTTCTTAGAACCAAAGACAGTGTGCTGGTTTGAGTGGGAACACCCTCCACCCCCACCCCCCGCAGGCTCATTTGCTTGCAGACCTGCTCCTCGGTTGATGGAACTGTTTGGGAAGGATTAGGAGGTGTGGCCTTGTTGGAGGACTGTGTCACTGGGGGTTTTGAGCTTTTACTCATCCCTGTGTCCCCTCTGCCTCCTGCTTGTGGTCTGTGATGTGCTCTCTTAGCTGTTCCCACCACTCTGCTCTCCTGGACTCCAACCCTCTGAACCAGAAACCCAGTTACACACTTTCCTCTCTAAGGTGCCCTGGTCCTGGTGCTTTATCACAGCAATAGAAACGCAACTAATACAGATGCTTTTAGGGGTGGTAATTGTAATCTCTCTATTGAATTTTAAAAAGATCAAATAATAATAAACAACCGATCTTAGCAAGCTGTGATTATATGAGGATATGTCATGGATTTTTATGATGGTTATTTAAATAAGGGACTTAACTCTGCTCTGGCTGGAGCAACGTCTCTTACCTGTTTGGTTCATTTATTTATAGAGTTAATCATTTATAGAGTTGAGCATTTATTGGAAAATCATGGTTTATGGCCTTCAAGGTCTGTGTACTATGTTGTTGGCAGGAAATCATACCATTAGGCTAAATTTAATTATTTTTCACAACAGCTATCACAAAGTTAATATAAAAGATGGTAGAAGGTCTAATAGCCACACTACACATACCATCCTTCAGTTTACCAGGGGCTTTAACACCATGGTAAGGACTACAATAAACAAAGATAACATACTAGTAGAATAGCATCTAGGAAAATTACTAAGCACATTTTTTTAAAAGTTCACAATTTCTGTCTTCTTGTTAAAAGAAATTAAAAGTGTCAGAGAAAATGGTAGCTAGAATGGATACATTACATCAACTCTATAAGCCAGTTATTCTCACAAAAGGGCTGAGCGTTCATGCATTTCCCAAGGTTGTATTAGAGAATGTGCTGAGGAGAGAGACAACCTGGGAAGCTCAGTGGTGCGCTCTGCAGCCAGAGTCGCTGGTAGTCAGTCCAAGGATGCTCTTAGGCTGAAATTACCTAAGCAGCTTTCCTCGCGCTCGTGATGATGTCTCTGGGGATCAGTGGAAGACATGGAGATCCCTGATCAACTCCCTAAGCATTTTCTCCTATCGTCAAGGGTTGTTGTGAAGTACCTCTCCTTATCTGAACCACGTTTTCAAAGCCTGAAGTAGACGTTGAGTATCACTGTCTTAGCCCAGGTTCTGTTCTACCAAAAGTGGAGCCTGGGACAAGGCCTTGATGAAATGTACTTGGGAGAGGATTCCAAGAAGCAGAGAACCCAGGAGGGTGAGCAAAGATAAGGAGGGAAAAAAATAACCAATGTGTTACCAGGGGCTAGAGAGGTGGCTAGATCAGTGGGTAAGAGCGGGTGCTGCTCTTTCTGAGGACCCAGGTTCAGTTTCTAGCCTCACATGGTGGCTCACAGCCATCCAAAATTCCAGCTCCAGGAGATCTGATGCCCTCTTATGACCTCTGCAGGCACAAAGCAAGGCACATGTATGGTGCACACACATACATCCAGGCAAAACATTCATATACATAAATAAATCTTTAAGAAAAGAATAAAATAAAATAAAATCTTTAATATAAAAAATGTATTTAACCTGGGAAACAGGATATTATTTGCTTATCCACACAAACGACAGCATGTAGGACACTGGCCACTGAGTTCTGTCTCACACTGCTTGAAGGTTGACCTTGCGGTTATGACAACCCTCGCACTCTGTAGCTGTGTTTGCATGTAGATAGAGTGAGTGCTGGAATCGAAGACAGCCCTGGGGAAGAGAGCAGAAAGACACCTGATGCCTGGCTTCGGAGCAAGGTGAGTATGAACTTGTATGGAACTGTCCATTGCAGCAACCACGGAAGCAGAGGCGGGCTGATGAAACGTGACACTGAGCACCAGAGGCATTTACTACACGCATGCAGCCGAGTTACAGCTCGGAGAGCAAACGGGCTGCAATCGTCATGATTTTCTTTCTTGTCTTCTTCCTTAAAGACAGCAATAACAACTATATGTTTAAAGCTTGTGGCAGTTTTTCACTGATCTGAATACCGAGAAACAGTTTGCATATATTTCCTTCACAAGCTCAAAGAGCAGGATATTGACTTCCATAGGTTTATAACTCTAAACAGCTCTAAGAGCCCCGTGTACTGAGGATTCTGATTCAAGATGGCTGATCCATGTCATGGTTCTTCTTCTGCTGTCCCCAGCTCTAAAGACTGTGGAGTAAACAGACAGACAGAAATTCTTCCAATCAGTTGCGGTCCTGGATGCAGAGGTGATAGCTCCAGACCCAAAGAAGAAAACCTAAGGGAGCCGGAGACTGGTGAGGAGAATGGTCACATTGCTACTCTGCCGCTTGGCTTGGATTTTGCTGACATATGAGTAAATGGTTACAAACGTGGTCAACCTGCCACACTCCAAAGTAGATAGATGCTGCCTGCAAGTCTCCAGCAGTGGGACAAGAGCTTCCAGCTTCAGATGCTACAGAAATGGGCTTCTCTGTCATGGTAGCTCTTCCTGACAGAATGCTAACGAGAACGGACAGTCTGCAGCCCTTGAAACAGGTATTTTTTGGGGTTGTATAGCTACTCCCTTAGAATGGAATCTACATAAATGCTTGACTCCTTACAAATAAGGTATTTATTTCAATGAAGATCATGGCCTATGTACAGAAAGATAACTAAAAGATTCGATATTTTCTTCTTCCTCATAATTTAAACCACAGTGACTGCTTACTAATAGTTGCTGTTGTGTCCTCCTTCTTTGTGTGTGTCTGTGTGTGTGTGTGTGTGTGAGAGAGAGAGAGAGAGAGAGAAAGCATGGAGACCAGAAGTGTCAATCTCAGATGTCACATCTTGGGTGCCATCCACCTGTTCTTTGAAATAGAATCTCCCATTGACCTTAAATGAGACAAGTAAGCTAGGCTGGTTGACCAGTTAGCCCCAGGGCACTTCCTGTGTCAGGCTCTCCCACCTAGAATGACAAGGAAGCCACTGAGCCACAACATCCAGTTTTTCACATGGGCTGTAGAGGCTGAACTCAGGGCCTCAGGCTTGGAAAAAAGCACTTTACTGACTGAGCCATCATCCCAGCTCCGTCCTCCTGAGCCATCATCCCAGCTCCGTCCTCCTGAGCCATCATCCCAGCTCCATCCTCCTGAGCCATCACCCCAGCTCCGTCCTCCTGAGCCATCATCCCAGCTCCGTCCTCCTGAGCCATCATCCCAGCTCCGTCCTCCTGAGCCATCATCCCAGCTCCGTCCTCCTGAGCCATCATCTCAGCTCCGTCCTCTTGAGCCATCATCCCAGCTCTGTCCTCCTGAGCCATCATCCCAGCTCCATCCTCCTGAGCCATCATCCCAGCTCCACCCTCCTTCCTTATCAGTATGAGAGTGACGGATGAACAAAGGTCACTGATACACAAGCAGCTACAGTTTTACTATCAAGTAGGTAATGAAGTGTCAAACTTCATTACCCTCACATCCTATCTCTCTAGCCCAAGAAAACAGGGCTTGCAAGAACCAAAAGCATGGAAACCTAGAAGAAAGTGGATATCTTGAGCAGCAGGCAGACCTATGCATCAACAGCTCACACAGTAAGAAAACCCCTGTCCTTGCTCCTTTGTCCCATATTTTTTCCCAAGAGGAGAGCCATGTGAAGACATGAAAGTGACAACTCCAATGGAAGACATTCCTGGGTTAGGCGCTCCTCAGAGTGGTAAAGTATTTCAGCTAATTTAAGGAGCACCACAAAAAAATAAAAAGACCTGTCACCACCATCCTAGCTAGGGAGCATCACAAGAGTAGCCACAACCGAATCCTCAGAACCTGGGAACATATTCCTCACAGGGAAAGGAGGAGTTTGCAAAAAGACATTGCATTGGTGATCCAGAGGGACCAATGTAGTCATGGGGACTTCAAGCATGACAGGAAGGCAGGAAAAACCAATTCAAGGGGAGTCGAGAAAGAAACAGACATCAGGAAAGCTATTTCTGACAGCAGGGAAGGAGGGTCTGTTGTGAGATGATGCTCTTGTATACTGTAAAGATTTGTCACTCATATGGGTTTAATAAAGTGCTGATTGGCCAATAGTCAGGCATCAAGTGTAGGTGGGGTGACCAGACTAGGAGAATTCTGGAAAGAGGAAAGGCAAGGAGATAGTCACCAGCTAGACACAGAGGAAATAAAATAAGAATGCCTTACTGAGAAAAGGTACCAAGCCACATGGCTAAACATAAATAAGAATTATGGGTTAATTTAAGTATAAGAGCTAGTTAGTAATAATCCTGAGCTATAAGCCAAACAATTAATAATTAATATGTGTCTGTGTGTTTATTTGGGACTGAAGGGCTGAGGGACCAGGCAAGACAGAAACTTTTGTCTACTAGGGTCTTAAACCAAAGAATTAATAAGTTGGAAACTACTAAGGACCAAGTCTTCTCAGAGAACTGCATCCACACTTTGTTTTGAGGTGTCATAGAACAAGTCCCTGATTTCTTCAGCGTTTACTTATTACCACAGCAACAGAAGATGAAAAGACAAAAGTTGTCATCCTTGACTGTTTTCTATTCCTGGGATAAGTACAATGGTCAAAAGCTACTTGGGAGATTATTTATTTCATTTCACATCTTAAAGGCCATTATAAAGTAAAGGCAAGGCAGGAACCTAAGGAAGGAACCTGTAAGCAGGAACTTAAGGCAGGAATCTAAGACTTAAACTTAAGGCAGGAACCTAAAGGCAGGAACTCAAGGCAGCAGCCTATAGGCAGGAACTCAAGGCAGGAACCCATAGGCAGGAACTTGAGGCAGGAATCTATAGGCAGGAGCTCGAGGCAGGAACCTGTAGGTAGGAACTTAAGGCAGGAACTTGAGGCAGGAACTCAAGGTAGGAACGTAAAGGCAAGAGCTCAAGACAAAGTTGATGGTATATTAAGACCTCAAAGAACTATTCACCAAATTTAAAATATAAGCACTAAAATCTTTAGCATATCATCCAAAATTAGAAAGTGACCCTGAAGGGATGGAGGTGCAGCTCAGCAATGTGGAGTTTGCCTCGACTTCACCAGGGCCTGGGTTCAATTCCACAACAACAATTTGGGAAGAAAAGTGAAAACAGAAAGAAGAATCTGCTTGGCTATTTAAAAAGAAAAACCTTTTGCACGCCCAATTTTAGAAGACGAAAGTAAGATTGCAACTGATGGGGGTAAGGGGGAAATCCAAAGATAATTCCTAAGATCCCAGTGCCTGCTAGAGGCCCTGGCATTCCAAACAAGTCCTCTGAGGCTCACACCTCAGGTCCGCAGCCCAGTATGAACTACTGCCACACTGATGTAACATGAGGGCCTGCTTGTGGGGGGTTCTGTTCTGCCCAGTTCCCATGGCCATTTAGCCCCAAAGAAGATCACACAGAGAGTCTGCTTTAGGTTATAAACTGATTGGCCCATTAGCTCAGGCTTCTTATTAGCTCTTGTAGCTTATATTAACCCATTATTCTTATCTATGTTAGCCACATGGCTCAGTACCTTTTACAGCAGGGCAGGTCACATGCTGCTTCTTCGATGGTCTGGGCAGGACTGCGGAAAGAGCTTCCTTCTTCCCAGAATACTCCTGTTCTCATTGCCCCACCTCTATTTCCTGTCTGGTTTTCCTGCCTATACTTCCTGCCTGACTATCAGCCAATCAGCATTTATTTAAAATATGATTGACAGAATACAGACAATCTCCCGCACCACTCTGAGAAAAAAGTTAATCTTTACACTTCAATATTTGTCAAAATAAATAGTTTTACACTAACATTGTAAAATTTTAAATGAAATCATGTAAAATTTAAGTATACATAATTTAGGAGTGCTAGGATAGAGTGTGCTTTCTGACATAAAACCCAAGGCTGCAATATATGCTTGGTAGATTTGAATAAATTAATATATACAACTTCTGAATGTGGAGAAACACAATGAATAAAATCAATCTCAAACCACAGACTGGAAACTATGTGTAGCAGAAACATAGTCAATATCTTTAATATTGTAAAAGTTCCTATGACTCAAGACCAATAAATAAAAATGTCACCAGCAAAATACTGTAATTGGCCAATAATCATTCAGAGAACATGACAAATTAAAATGGCAGTGATATCCCTTTTTTTCATGGAAAAATGACACTTGTGTTGCTATTAGAACTGAAAATTGTCATTTGGAGAATAAATTGCAAATTTTAAATACATACTATTTGTGTAGTTTATTGTTAGTTGTGGGAGGGGTGGAACATGTGTACACACATGTGAGTGCACATGGCCATGGAGACCACAGAAAGGCATGGGATCTCCTGGGGATGGAGTTGCATAAAGCTGGGAGTCCCCTGATGTGAGTGCTTGGGGCCTGTCTGGTCCTCTGCAAGAGCAGCATACGCCCTCAAATGCAGAGCGACCTCTCCAGTCCCACTATCTCTCACATTTATCTTTTTAGAAGTTCAGATGTGCATGTGCTATTACTCACATAGGAATATGCACTCATTATTAACCTCATTCCCACCCCACCCCACCCTCTCTGATTCTTTCTGGGTCCCTCACACCCTCAGAATTCATGGCCTCATAATTTTTTTTCTTCAGTTCTCTGTAGTGCTCAATTTTCTTCTCTGTCATTTTTTATTTAATTTTTTTTTCATTTTACATACCAACCACAGTTCACCCTCCCTCCACTCATCTCAGCCCCTCCATCTCCTCCTCTTCCTACCCCCATCCACTCCTCAGAAGGGGTAAGGCCTTCCTTGGGGAGTCAACAAAGTCTGGCAAACCAAGTTGAGTCAGGAACAAGCCCCTTCACCTGTATCAAGGCTGAGCAAGGCGTCATGTCTCTTCTTTATCATGCATGTGTGTGTGTGTGTGTGTGTGTATATACTACATACAGCAGAAACACGTTTTATACACACATGTGTATATATGTATAAACTCAACTTTCTGAGTCCACTTAGTGTGTATATGGCTGGCCACTTAGGATTAGATAACCCGCCACCAGAAAAGACTATTCTCCCTCTCTTAGCAGTCGCTAATTGCCTGTATTGCACTCTTTCATGTATGTAGGAGTGGAACCTTGTAAGACTTCCCCCATCCGAGTTGTAATACTAACTTACACTGTTCTCATATAGGTCTTGCTTAGGCAACCATGTTGTTAGGATCTCATGGATACAGCTTCCTTGTTATATATAGAAACACTGTATCGCCACAGGCATCCTGGATTCTCTAGCTCTTACAGTCCTTCCTCTGTCACCCACTGGTCTGTGTTGATCCCTGAACCTCGAGTGCAGGGTGTGTGGTAGATGAATCAAGTAGGGCTGGGCACCCCGCAGTCATCTGATCTCTGGAGCAGTTCTGGATCTCTGTGGTGTTCTCCTCACAGTTTCAGAGACTTAGTCCATTATCCTCATAGCAGGGAGCATGGCAGCGGGTATGGTGCTGGAGAGGAGCTGAGAGCCAGGGATGCCACTCCCAGGTGACGAAGTATTCAAACATATGAGCCTATGTGGTTCATTCTTATCAAACTGCCACACATGAACATTCACATACATGCATAACACACACACGCACACAGAATACAGATTATAAAGATGCTTGAGATGCCTACGGGAATGATGGGAAGATGGACTTTGTAATAATATAATCATCATTGATTTTATCTTTCTTCTTTCCATGGTTTCCACAATCATTGGCAATGAATACTCCATAATGGGAAAGAAAATATTTTAAACAAGCTTCATGCTCTGAAACTATGGCTTTACTTTAAATTACATTTTAGAAGAATATATAGTAACATGAAAAATGGCCACAGAATATAACCAAACAAAACACATGATTGTCTACACTATTTTATGCACTATAACATGGTTAGGATTGTGTACGTCCACAAATACACACGCAGGGGCTAGAGAACCAGGGGGTCACATTCATCTCTAAATTTGCTTTTACTCGGTGAGTAATAAAAGTGTTTTTATTTCCTTGTAATAGTCTCTATTCTCCAAATATTCTTTTTTTAAAAAAAAAAGTATCTCTGTAATGAGGAAAAAGAGCAATGGGAAGGGTGGAGATGTTGTTTTCGCTTTTAAATACTGGGAGAGAGATGGATGGAAGGTCAAGCCACCAATCCTTAGCAGGCTGTCTCTACACTGAGGGAATTCATTCTCAGTGTTAACTCCTCTTCCCCTCCAGTTCACATTTTCTGCAACTGCTCCTGCTCTTCTCTGAACACGATTAAAATATTAATGTATTCGTCTTATGTGGGTCGCTCACATTGCCCACTTTCTAGCAATAAATCTATGCTTTTTCGGTCTCTGAGAGATCACGAAGCTCACCCTGGGTGACAGATGCCCCACTCATCCTTCGGTAGGGAGACGGGGGCATGGGAGTCGTGGCTCCTATGCTCATCTTCTCAGAAAACGTTTTCAGACCCACAGGATAAATTCCAAACATCTTCCACATCAGCGACAGGGATATTTTTGACCATTTTGAAGAGGTATCCTGTTCTAAGAAGCCTCCAAGGCCTCCTGCCTCATGGAGAGAAGATGAAATCAGGTGAGCATCAGTGTGGCCCACAAGAGGGGCATCTCAGGCATGCTGAGTGGCTACTTTTCCTTTCTTCACTGACGGGCTTCACTGGTGAGGGTAGGCCTTCGAGAACGCAGGACCACAGAAGCCTGTTCTTGGCTGGCTGTCTCCCTACTCATGTGTAGTGTGCCTGGAATCCAGGAATACTCAGTCCAACCAAGGCGGACACACAGTACAGCAACTGGCTAACCATTCACTCCTCGAAAGTCATCTTCACTTCGTGCAGAGGACATTCTGCCAAGGCCCCTCCCTGCCCCAAATCAGGAAACAAAACAGATCTTAACCATCTGTCAGAGCCATAAGTGGCATGGCATCTAACAACGCACAGTGGGTTCTAAAACACATCAGATCAGCCCCTCAAGAGGTAAACTCCCATGAACTATTAACGAGACAACATCGTTCTTTTGAAAAAAAAAAAGTTCTTCAAGTCTAGCATTAGAAATGTAGCTCAGACAACAAATCTTTGAACAACAAATCTAACATCTCGGGCACAGTGAATATGAAGCCCGGAAAGCGTCATTAGCCTTAGTTAAGAACCAGATGTGTTTGCCACTGTTTCTTCTCAGCATCACGAAAAGGCTGCTCAAGGGGGGATGCTAAAAAGTCCTTGTGCCACATGGGCCTCATGAAGAGATGACTCTCGCTGCCTTTAAATATCAACCACGTGAAGAAAACGAGCACCGTGGTAACGTTCTTTTTACTTTGCCAAAAATAAAATAAAAACCCTTTCTGAACTAACACACGCATTTTAAGAAGCCATGAATTCAGATGAATTCCTCCGTAATTTGGTGCACTATTTACATTTCAGGGTATGTAACTGTCCATTTTCATCTCCTTCCAGAGGGAAAACGGAAGCACTTGAGGTCTCTTGTGCTCCGGCTTTTGCAACATCCACAATCACGTTGCAGAAAGAAAATTACCAGTGTCCTAAATGAAAGACTCCCCTGAGAGCTTTTGACTCCATCGTGAATTTCCCCTTTGCTTATAACACAGGCCTTCGTGTTTTAGAATGTGAGGGTGCGGATGCAAATATCTTTTGATGTTTAAGGAAAGGGTATTCACTTCAGAGGAAATCATCATTGCTTACTGGAAAGACAAAACAGAACACTGGGTCGGGAAAGCATGCTAATTGATGGCTTTCTACAGAAAGAGTGATGCTGAGTGGTACTACATACCTTGTCGTGAATGCCAAATTATCTCGTCACTATGTGGGCTCAAGCTGGCTATGTTGTGTTTCAATCCATCTTTAAGAGAAGCATTTGATGAATCAAGTCAATAAGGGACAGTTTTCAGCTACTGACAGATGACACATTTATTCAGGCCAATACAGGAAAACCAGATGATTCACCTATTGTGAGGAGAGAAAGCGAAGTGTTCTTTTGAACAACTAGATGATGATGCTTAGTTTAAGCCTCACCCTTACTCGAGCAAATGAGATCAGAAGTGAAGGTTAGTTCATGCTAACTGCCCAGAGAGCCTGCACCATAAGAAAAGCTATCATCAAACACTGGGCATATTCAGGAACATTCTTAAAAAGCTGCATGCTTGGGCTAAAGTTGGTAGATTTCAAAAGCAACGTGACCAAATATGTAATTTCAAGTTAGATAGCCATGTGGTGACATCACTAATTAGAATTTTGGAGACCTCTCGTGAGCATAGCGGTCGGTACTGCATGCGGGCAGTTCAGGTGGTCCTCTTTCTTTTGGGGTCTAGGTAGCTCACTCAGGTAGCCCAGCCCAAGCATCTGATAGGTAGTTCTCTGTGAGAGGAGCAGGAACCTACAGGCTAACCCACAAGCCATCCACTGCCATCCGGTTAGCTTTGTAAATAAATGTGGTACTGCTTATGAGACACACATGGAGTAACTGAGCGAGCATGGTATTGGCATTGAAACAAACGCAGATCCATGAAACAGGAGAGCAGCCGGGAAAGAAATCTGCACGTCTATAACCCGCTCATTCTCCACAACAGCGCACAAAACAAACAAGCGAATAAACAAACACTGGGAAAGGACAGTTTCTCCAGTAAAGAGAAGTTAGACATCAGCTTGCAAAGTGTTCCTTTCTGAACTGGACCCTATCTTTCATCATACAAAAACTCCAACTCAAAATGAATCAAATTCCAAGTATAAGATCCCCAAATAGAAACTTCTAAGGGAAACACTTCAAGATATTAATATAGGGTTCATGTATACAAGGTATGAATAGTCTAATACTCATGTGTATGATTTATGCATGATGCATGTGGTCAACAGGTACATTAAAAGACTAAATATCAGCCGGATGGTGATGGTGCACACCTTTAATCCCAACATTCTGGAGGCAGAGGCAGGAGGATCTCTGTGAGTTCAAGGCCAACCTGGTCTGCAAAGCGAGTTCCAGGACAGCCAAAACTGTTTCACAGAGAAATCCTGTCTTTAAAACAAAGAAAGAAAGATAATAAAGATTAATATTTAATAAATATTAATAAAGTTTAATAAAAATTAAATATCACCAATTTTCAGGGAACTGCACATCAAAACCATCAGGAAAGTCAGGTGTGGTGCCAAATCCTGGGCTAAACGGCAAGGTGAAATCAAGCCTGGGCTGCATAGTGAGATCCAGTCTGAAACATGTACACACAGAACCAGTGTGGTGGTGCACACACACACACACACACACACACACACACACACAGAACCAGTGTGGTGGTGCATTTCTGAAGCTCTTGTTACTTATGAGGCTGAAGCAGAAAGATTGTTTGAGACCAAAAGTTCAAGACCAACCTGGCAAACATGTAAAATCATGTCTTAAAAATGAAAATGGCAAAAGGCACTGATTTGTCATTATTCATTGGACCCCAGTCTGAATAGCTATTGTCAAAAATGCAAAAAATAACAAAGGCCACCTACGATATGAAGAAAAGAGAATTCACGCACTGAATTCCACAGGAAAGGCTGCTGTCTTAATTGGCATTTCTGTTGCTATGATAAAACACCCTGGCCAAAGGCAACTTGGGGAAGAAAGAGTTAATTTTGCTCATACTTCCAAGTTAACAGTCAAACCATGAGGAAGGTAGGGCAGGAACTCAGGCCCAGGACAAGGAGGAATGCTGATGCTGATTGCTGGCTTGCTCCTCCTTTTACCTTACCCAGTGCAGGACCACGTGCAGAGGGGTAACACAGACCACCATGAACTGCCCCCCAACATTAAGAAGTAATCAAGACAATATCCCACAGACCAATCTTATGGAGGTATTTTCTTAATTAAGGTTCCCTCTTTCCAGATATGTCTATATTTCTGTCAGGTTGACCAAAAGCAACCAGTGCATCTACCAAACAAAAAGTCTAAAAGCAGCATTTTATCAATGAGTAATAATCCTAAGAATCAAATCGCCTGCCGTGCCTGTCACACAAAGTCCATCAACAACAAGCATCGTTTCGTTGGTGAGAGAATTGGGAGGCAGCAGTGGCGGGAGCTGTCTCTGCAGCACCCCTGGTCATTATTTAGGGAAATTTCTTTTGCATGTGCATATTTTGATTGGGTTGCAGAGAAATGCTTCACACAGAGAAGCATTTGCAAATAGTGTTTGAAAAGCTCTCTTTTGAAGTCAGGGTGCCCTGAAGTTAAAAGATTATTCAAGTTTTATTCCAAGAAATCGCCCAACTTAACCTGGCACCCCAAGCTAGCACATTGCTGATCTCTGCGGCTATAAAATTCAGCTCCTAGCACTTTTGTTTATTACCGTTTTCCAAACATTTTTTTTCAGTTTAAAGAAAATGTTAGCATATAGTGAGAGTTAATTGCATGCAAAGTGCATACAACTGCTTGCCAAGTGTTCCCACTAGTTTTAGAAAAATCCTCCACAAATCTCAAACCCGTGCCCTTAGTAAGACAGTCCGTGTCTCTCAATGAGCCCTCTTTCCAGCATGACTGACTGAAGTCAACCTACCCTGGTTCCTGCTTCCTTCCTGGAGGTTATTCCCTAGTCGTCAGCGTAAGGGCGTTTCATTTCCTCTTTGATTATGAAGTGAGGAGAGCAGAGGCCTGGATGCCAACAGAGAAGGGGCTTGTAGTCTCGAAGGGTACATCACGAAATAACTGGGACAAAAAAAAAAAACAAAGAGCAGAGTGGGGAGCTGGCCAGAGCTCAGGAGACCAAAGCCCTCCACACTGAGCTAAACACAGTCAACCCTGCAGGCAGATGACAGAAGGCAATAAATTCCTACCCTGCCTGTCTCACATAGCTTGAACTAAAAATGAGTTTATTCAAATATACATGCACAAACATAAAAATGTAGTTGCAAATCTGTGGGTGAAAGTCCAGAAGAATACATGATAGTGGACATGGGCAAAGACAAGATGGAATGGATCAAAGACAACTTTGAAGTTTCTCATTTTAGTGACCGAGCAATGGCAGAAATCAAGAAGGATGGGGCCTATACAAGGAGATAATGACTTTTGCTTGGTCTGTTGAGCTCTGAAGGTCTACCAGATGTCTAAGTACAGATATCCAACAAGTAACAGCAAAGAGCTACTTAATATCACAGATTCAATAGAGAACACAAAGATATTTTCAGAAATATGAATTATAGGGCTGGAAAGATAGTTCAGAAAATAAGAGTGCTTGCTGCTTTTCTAGAGGACCTGAGTTTGGTTCTCAGCACCCACAGAGGGTGACTTAAAACTGCCAGAAACTCCAGCTTCAGGGATCTGACATCTTCTGGCTTCCTCAATCACCTGCACACGTGTGACACACACACACACACACACACACACACATACAGAGAGATGTAGTATGGGGAGCAGGCTGCTCGTCATCCCAGCCACCCTTGGCTGTGTCCCATCGCCTGGCTACCAGCTGCCCAGCACGGGGCCCCTTGTTCCATCCTGCCCAGCTAGCTTACACCCGAAATAATTACACAGAAACTGTATTCATTTAAAACACTGCCTGGCCCATTATATCTAGCCTCTTCTTGGCTAACTCTCACTACTTTATGATTTATGCTTTAACCCATATCTAGTAATCTGTGTATCACTACGGGGTCATGGCTTACCTGGAAGATTCTAACATACGTCCATCTCAGGCTGGAGATTCATTGTGTCTGCCTGTCTGTCCTTCTTCCCAGAATTCTGTTCTGTCTACTCTGCCCATCTAAGGGCTGCCCTATCAAAAGGCCAAGGCAGTCTCTTTATTCAACCAATGAAAACAACAAAAATACAAAAGGACCTCCTACACCAGAGAGAGAGGGAGAGAGAGAGAGAGAGATTAATAAAAATTAAAATGAAGGCTTTTTCATCTTTATACCTGTTGGATATCAGTGTTTACATTGCTTTAAGGTGATCTAGTAAGAATGCCCTGGGACTTTGAGATTAGGACATATGAACAAGATGGATGATGGGGTCAATGCTGGAAATGCTCATTGACATTCACAATGTATTTAGGACACCTAAAATTTAAATATAAATAACAGTCACATGGTATCAAGAAAAACGCCCACAATTTCTGCTATGACTGGCAGTTTTCAAGTAATTGGGCTCTGATTCTGAGGGGGGAAAGGCAATTCCTTATTCTCTCCAGAGGCTCAGAAACCCATGGTCTACTTTCTTCACACAGCAGAAGGAATTACAAATTATGTGCTTCTTGAATATACTCTCTCTCTCCTCTGTTTTTATTACATTTTAAATAAGACTTTAAAAATGCTAACTTATCAGAAATACACTGGAGGAAAAAGAAGCAGCCTAGCTGTAACCCCCACTAATGAGGCACTAATGCATAATTATTGTAATGCACACACTCCTCTCCACAGAGGAGTGTTTATAAACAGAGAAACAGCCGAGTTTGCAGTGAAGCCTTGTGCACGGACTGCTTTTCTCTTGTGGTTTGTCCTTTTTTTCTTATTGTGGTAATATTTAATGAATTTCACAGACTCTGCTCTTTCTCTGGAAATACTGAATGAACCTGAACCTTCCACAGATGCACACGGTAGAGACTCAATTTGATAGTACCATCACCAGTGAGAGCACTCAGCCAGCCCATGGTGGACACTGAGTTAGGCTGAAGACATGGTTCAGGTTTAAAACAAATACTGATCTTGCGAAGAACCAGAATTTGATTCCCAACACCCATACAGAGTGGCTCAGGACAGCCTTTAATTCCAGCTCCATAGATTTCAGCTCCATCTTCTGTCACACACACACACACACACACACACACACACACATATACACAATTTTTAAAAGTAATGAAATCTTTAAACACTCAGAGTTGAACAAGAATGCAATAGGTTAAGATGTTCTGGCCGGCACAAGCAGTTCCACAGATAGAATGTAGGAAAAGAATTCGGGAGGTCACACAGCTCATCACTCAGGTTGGACACAGGATGCAGAAGGTCACACAGCTCATCACTCAGGTTGGACACTGGTCTGATTGACGGAAGTCCACCAAACAGCCCCTTTTTCTCAGTGTGGGCTCCAAACCACACAAGAGCCAAACAAAAGATGCAGGTTAAATTATTAAAGAAGTACAGGCAAAGCCCAGTGTGGGTTGGAGGTCATGGCTTAGGTGCGAGTGTCAGCAATGCCTCGGACTAAAGGTCACTTCATCCATGCATGACAAAACACCTAACCATTGGATATACTGCATATTAATGGAATGTGTTCTTCCAAGATGACATTTGTGTGGCATAAATATGACAAGTTATTCATTAAGTTTCTGATAAGAAATTATATATGAAGTTGATGATTAGCATGTGTGTTCACTGTAAGAGGTGGTACACATACATACATACATACACACACTGACATACGGAGGCATTCGTGCACACACAGAGAAGCATGCGTGTACACACACGCAACCTGTGTTCTCACCTTGAGAACTGACCAGATTGAGATCCATTTCCAAACCCCGTCACATGTCAGCAGAACATATTGCAGCTTGTGTCTTCATTACCGCGACAGCGCTCCTGCCCCATTACCATGACAGCGCTCCTGCCCCATTACCATGACAACGCTCCTGACCCCACTACCGTGTCTCCAGCCTCAGATCCTCTCAGTGCCACCCGAAGACGGCTGGGGAGCTCAGGGTCACCTCTCTTTGTGCTAACCTAAATTCTAAGGACCTTAAGTTATTTCTATAAAATCCTGTCAGCTTTGTCCAAATTTGGTTAAATACAAATCATAGGTTCTGCTTCGTTCCTGGATAGGTCATCCATAAATTGGATCACTTGATGGAGATCGCAACGCTGAGGGAATCTGCGTAATGTAGTGTTCTGGGAAATCTAGAACAAAATCAGCAGGAAGAAGAAAGGGGAACAAGACTGGTTGGAACTAGACTAAGCAAGCAAGTGGTCCCTGAACATACACAAAGATGGTCAGTCTCGTTTGTACTTTAAAAAGAACTCTTTAAAAGACAACTATGTTGTCTGTCACCTAGAATTCCAGCGTCAGCTTGGGAGCTAACAGTCTGCCTCACCCACTGTTGATAAAAGTGCAAGTTCATTTGATTCCTTTGGAAAACAATTAGTAATATCTAAAGCTTCATGTGTCCTCTACATGGAAATTCCACTTTGGAAAGCTGTTTGCCATGTATGTGAGATCAAAGAGAGCCCAGCAGCGTGTGTAGAGCAAGAGATTGGCAAGGACTCCGCATACACAAGTTGGCACTCGCGCCGTGGAAAACAAGAACGGGAAAGTGTTACAAATATCAACATGGGCATGAAGGAATTGTAGGGCAATAAGCATAATAATTGGTTTTGTAGAAAGAAGAGAAAACTGAGTATACATGTTTGCAAACACTTAAAATGTGGGGTATATAAATCTTACATATCTAGAAAGCACATGTGCCCATAGACATAAATACATGACTGATAGATGATAGACAGCTATAAAATATAACCTGTTAAGGTACTGCAGTAACCACCCATACCCTTATAGATACTAGATATACCAGTATATTATACTATAGTTAGAGACGACAGATAGAAAGATAGACAGGTAGACAGATAGGCAGATAACTGTAATTTGTTTTTGTTTTTCGAGATAGGGTTTCTCTGTAGCTTTTGGTGCCTGTCCTGGAACTAGCTCTCATAGACTGGCCTTGAACTCACAGAGATTCACCTGCCTCTGCCTCCCGAGTGCTGAGATTAAAGGTGTGCGCCACCACCGCCCGGCAAGTGTAGTTATTATATATTAGTTTTATCGTAGAATAATGAGAGCAGAAAGGTGTTTGTCACCACTAACTCCTTGCATGTTCAACAATCAGTTGGTTTTATTCTGTAGGATTTTGCAGTGGTGAGTGGTTTGCAGATGATCTATACTCATCTGAACTGACTTCAGAAAATATGGCAACTTGAACTGTGCATTTATCTCTCTCCCTCTTATACACTGACTGCTACGGTGACAAGGAGGACTCTAAAGCTATCAGCCCACGAGGGAGGGAGCAGACAAGCTGTGAGAACTAGTAATGAGAACGAGTGCTTGCCATCTCAGCTCGATATGAAAAAAAGTCCTTGATTTCGCAGAGTGGAAACACCTAAAGCCTGTAAAAAAAATCAACAAAAGACAACTTTGTTCATGATGCCAGAAACCCAAGAGAACAACGGTGTTCACCCCACCAGGAAGTGAAGCTGATGGAGCTGTGCGGTTGACCCACAGCTGCACAGACGTGCGCATGCACGAGGGCCTGAGGTCGGTCTCCAGCGCTCCGTGTCTGTAACTCCAGTGCCGGGAAGGTGGGGGCAGGACGGTTCCTGGAGCTCGCTGGCCAGCCAATGTAGCCAAGTCAGCCAGCTCTAGGTTAAATGAGAGACTCTATCTCAGAAAACAACTTTTTTAAAAGGTGGGGAGTGGTTGAGGAAGATGACCGACCTTGATTTCAGGCGTCTACACGCACACGTAACAGCTGAGTAGGTGACTTCGAAGAATGAAAGACTATTTGTGCTCATGGGTTCAGTCGCTAGTTGTTTGGGGAGCCCAGCGCTCATGCGGGAGTGTGTGGGACTGGACCTTTCACCAGACGGCAGCTGGGAAGCGAAAGGAGATGGAAGGGTCAAGGTCCTAATCCCCTTGGAGGCCAACCCTTAACGACCCAGCTTCTGTCTGTTGGACTCCACCTCCTAATTTGTTTCACAGCTCCAGATAGTGCCACAAGCTGGCAACCATGTGTACAGGACCCTTCGAGAGTCACTGAAGATCAGAACTATAGGACCAGTTTGTATTCTAAATTGAGTCATAATTCAACCAAAGCAAGATTGTCCTTAAAAAATAATAGATTTTGCCGGGCAGTGATGCTGCACGCCTTTGATTTCAGCACTCAGAAGGTAGAAGCAGGTGGATCCCTGTGAGTTCGAGGCCAGCCTGGTCTGCAGAGAGAGTTATAACTAGGGCTATATAGAAACACTGTCTCCAAAAACCAAAATAGTAATGATAACAATAATAATAATTAATAGATCTTGTCCATGTATCCTCTAATTTTAATCCTCATTCAATACGGCCTGTGATCCCAGCTCTCACAGACACCCTTGACAATAATGTTTTTACATTGTGCCTTAACAATTGAATCATTCATATCACCTGGAGAGCCTCTTTCAGAAACACCACTAATGAAATGGGGCAAATGGGACGGAGAAGAGAAGGCTTCCCTAAGAAAGTAGCAGCTTCCAATCAGCTACAGTTTATAACAATAGCTACAAAGCAACACAGGCCAGCTTAGAGTTGGCTACTGTCAGGGCCTTAAAACTCACAACAATGGGTGCCACACGGGAGAAACTCCACATAACCTCAGGAAGGCTAGGGCCCATGGAAATGTTTACTAGAACAAGGGACTCAAAAGAGGAAATTCAAGGCTGGAGAGATGGCTCAGCAGGCTTGGTACACAAGCATTAAGGACTGGAGTTTGGATCCCCAGCACCGTGAACGCCCAGCAAGCATGGTGGAACACTTGTAAACCCAGCATGCAGGAAACAGAGACAGCAGTCCCCAGGCAAACTGGCTAACTGGGCTTGCTGAATCAGCCAGCTCAGAGTTCAAGTGAGAGACCCTGTCTCAGGGAATAAGGTGGAAGCTGATCAAAAAAAGACCCCCTAACCAACTTCTGGCCTCTATGTGCATATCATGTATGTGTATGCATGAAAACATATATGCATATATGCACATGCACCAGTCATGTGCCCAAAGGAGACCTAGAGAAAGAGAATTCAAACTACACGGAGACTTTGCACTGAGTATAAAATGTTCAGACCTCGGCTCGTTTTCCCACTGCCTAAATGCAGAAGCCTTCTCCATTACCTTGACACCTTCCTTTAGAGAGAGATTGTATTTACCTGAATTATTAACGCTGCTTTGTTTGTGCCTGTTTCTTCATTTTCTTCCCTTCTTCTACCTGTCGTGAGCATTTTGAATCACATTTTAGGAGTTGGCAAACAATGTGCTTCTTTAGGAAACTAGATGGTGTCACCAGTGGGGTTTTTTTTGGGGGGGCAGGGGGTTGTTTTGTTTTGTTTGTGCGTGCGCTACTAAGAGATTACTCTGCTTCCCCAGATTTGAAAAAGTGAACATGCCTTGGTTTCATAAACTGTCAGTCAACAGAACTTTAAACTGTATCGAATAGATAAAAGATACGCTTTAAAGTATAGATTGTATGTCAGATAAAAAAACCATAATACATGGAGACTCCAGAGGGCAAGCAAGTCTCAATAAGAAGTAAGTGCCTGCAGGATAAATTCCTCAGGCTGACAATAGTAAACAGCAATTAGTAATACTCACGAGACTATTATGTTGGTCATACAGACAAGATCTCTTTTTTAACTCTCCCCCTCCATAGAACACAGTGGCCATGCCAAAAGCCTCTCCTGTTTATCTGGGTTCTGTTGAAGCAAAAGTTGTGGCTAGAAATACTCAAAGATGGGAAGTCAAGAAAAGTGACACTCACTATAACCCCAGTACTCTGGAGACCACGATGGGAAAACTGTGAGATCAAGACCAGCTGAGCTGCACAGTAGGGGGAGGGCCACTCAGCTCTGAGTGCCTTGCCACATGTCCAAAACCCTCAGATCCCCCACGCCATTCTCAACAGTAGGGATTATAGGGAGACAAATTCCTCAGTTTAATAGAAAAGGAAAGGCTAACTAACACTCTCAGATTTTTAAAAATGCACTTATAGGCAGCTGGAGAGACAGTTCAGCACCTAAGAGCACTGGCTGCTCCAGCAGAGGACCTGGTTCGATTCCCAGCATCCACAAGGAGGCTCACAACCATCTGTAACTCCAGCACTAGGTGACCCGACACCCTCACCAGGCATTCTAGTGGGGCAAAGACATCCATGCAGCTAAAACATCCATACACAAAACATAAATTTCTACAAACACTTGAGGGCTTTTTTTTTGCATCATTTTACTATAAACTGAACTGTAATTACTGAAGAGAGGAGTGTCAGTCTGGGTTCCAGGAGAACAATGTCTCAGCGCCATCCACGGAACCAGCTGAGATGTTAAGAAACCAAATGTGCAAACACTACACACACTCATTGGGAAGGAAAAAACTTTCTGTCTTTGATTTCTTTTGGAAAGATAAAATGAAAGGGATGGTAATACATATTTTAAGCCCTGTGAATTCACAATGGGGCTTTAGAATAAAGAGGTAGAAACCTCTGAACTAACAAAGGTCCATCACCGTACACATCTTTTCTCACAAGTACCTTGTAAAGGAAATGATGAGGGACCAGCTGGCTCTGCCACACCTTCAGGAATAAGCAGTGTGTTTCATACTGTATCAGTCTAGCCAGGAAGGACCATCCCTGACTTCTCTTACTGCTCCTCATCACACACAACTGTTTTCGGTCCAGCGCTCTGGGAAAGCACACGCTCAATGCTCACATCTGAGTGTCTCTTTGTACTGTCCCAAAGCCTGAAGTCAACAAATCCCATTAAATTGATTAAAGTGGTCCAAGGGACTATCTAGGCTTTCACACTGGCCTTAGATGAAAGACCAGAAAGCCTCCTTCTGAGGGCGCTTCAGTCTGGGATGGGCAAGTCATTTGGATGAGGTGTTGAGTTTTGTGGATTTTTTTGATGGATTGATTGTTATATTTTTCTGTAATTTTCAAAGAGGTCAACAAAGACTCAAAAGCTCTTCTGTCAGAAAAAGAGAAGTGGCTTTTATTACAAATGATCTCTAATTATTCCTTTGTTCTAGAAAGAGAGCAGTGACAGCCACTACTGGAGCTTAAGAAGCGAGCAATAAATCCTGATGAGGCGTTCGCCGAGGCTCCGGAAAAAGAGCCTAAGTAAGGATGCACCGGTAATGTCCCTAAATTGAGCAGGATGGAAGCAGCCCTCTGTTGAGCTGAAAATCTAAAGGAAGAAACGGGAGAGCTGAAAATCAAACGTTGGGCTTGCAAACTGATCACAACCCCAAGACATAATCAAAGGAGCTCCACGGAACAGCGCGATTTGAGTGTTTATCTCTGCTCCGTGTATGCACTCAGGTGCACATCTGTGTGGGTGCACGTGGTGCATGCGTGTGGGGGTCTAAAATCAGTTCCCAGGGCTGTTGCTCAAGACCCATGCACTTTATGTGTCTAAGATTTTATTTTTTTTTTGTTATGTTTCTGTGAGAGTGAGGTAGGGGTGCATGAGAGCTCAGGTGCCTGCAGAGGCCAGAGAGCCAGCTCTCTGGTTAGAGCTATAGGTGAGCCGCCCAAGGGGCTTCTGGGAAGCAAACTTAGGTCCTCGAGAAGAGTGGTCTATGCTATATGCTCCTCAGTACCGACCACCTCTCCAGCCTCATCCCACTGTGTCTTTTGAGGTAGGGTCTCTGAGCCTAGAGCTCACTGAGTTGGCAGGCTGACTGATCTGTCTCTCTGTCATCTTTCTGTCTGTGCCTCCCTAGGGTTAGGAATAAAAGCTTCCACATAGCTTTCCCTTAGGTGTTCTGTACTGCACACGGATCCTCGTGAATTCATGGTAAACATTTTACAGACTGAGCCATTTCTCCACCGGGGCATGGTTCCTACTATAGAAGGAAAGGGTACTGAGCAGTAGCTACAGCCGGCTGAGCTCCCTGGTTTTTTTAACTGGCTTTTCAAATCATGGGGCATAGAGAAAATGACAGTTACTCAACCTAAAAAGTTCAGTTTTCTTTTCCATAAAAATGAGGATGTGTGGCCAAGGCTGTAGCTCTCCTGCACTTGCCTAGAATACAGTAGGACATGGTTCAGCCCTCAGTACTAACAGAAACAGTAACAGTTAGCTAATTAAGTATCTACATCTTTGGGCTATTAAAAAGAAAAAAGAAGCCAAGAGAAAGCCTAAGTACTTAGCATACACAACACTGGGAATGTACCATAAACATAACTCACTTTAGCATCGCTCTATGTCAAATCTCCTCGGGTCCACAGAGCAAGTTTAGAAAGAGCATTCGGTATTGTCTGAGATGCGAAGTTTCACTCGAGAACACCCAGACTTCCATTCCGGTCCAATTATTTTCTTTCTGTGGGACTGAAAGTAACTTTCAGGATGTTAATATCTTCACTCATGAAGCGAGAGATGTCAACGGGACTGGGGTATTGTGTCTACAAATATCCTCCCGCTAGCACCAGGCTGAGTCCCTGCTGTCCTCGCCTACTCCACTTGCCACAGAAAGGACTTATTTTTCTCTACTACATTCAAGTTCAATTAAAAAAAATAGCTCCGTTCTTCAGCTAGTCCTCAGAGACCAAGGCTTTGGAACCATACTTAGCTCTCCCTTGTCACTCCCATTTCCATAAGAACCCAAGACCAAGCCCCATTGTCCCCGGTCCATAAGTGGACTCAGAACTTGACTGTTTTACATGGTCACTTGTTACCTGTAGTGGTTCTCTTGTAGGCTGGACTGTGTTGTCCGTAGCTGAGTCAGCGTATTCTCATAAAATCTGTTGCTTTACCACTTTCCATCGCGAGAAGCTTAGACTGTAATTGTATCTAGTCCCTTCCCGCTTTTTCCATTTCTGTGCGTTTTAGTTACAAAGTCACTGAAGACTTGCAAAGACACTACTATTTCTGCTCTGGATGGTGAATGTTCATGTCTTTACATGTATGTGTTATGTGCATGACACCGTGTATGGAGCTCAGAGGACAGACCACCTACTGGAGTCAGCCCTCTCTGTCCACCATGTGAACCCTAGGAATCAAACTCAGGTCACCGGGCTTGGCAACCCAACGACCCATTTGGCCATCCCAAGTCGCTGAAGATTCAAGGAAAGACTAGCATTAATTATAGGCACGATTCACAAGTTCCAACTCACTTTTCATGAACCCCTTTCACCTCAATGCCAGGCCCCGGGAAGCCAACCAAAATTAGTTCTAGGCTTCTCTCTGAACAAGAGCAAGAAAAAGACCCTCTTCCTAGAAAGATCTAAATGAGTCTAAAACAAACTGCTTGCAGCAATGTCTTAAGTCTGACTTCAGTTTCATGGTTTGAGTTCATTAAGATCTTAGGCATGAAGCTATATGGAGTTTTATCCGTAGGGGGCAGAAATAGTGTTCCCACTGACCCTTGGCCTCTTTTCTCGGAAGATGAAAAAGAACTTCATAAAAGTAATGACCACATGGGGTCCCGGCAGCTCCCAGTCCCTGGAAAGAACAGTGCTTCATCAACACGGGCCATTAGCAATCCCTCACACAGACCTGGGATTTTCTTCCCACCTCTATAAAAACTATCCATTTGTTCTCCTTCTCCCTCCCTCTCTCTGCAAGTGCCTATCACTCCTCAAGACAAGTTTTCCCTACGGTACCGGCTCAGAAAGCAGCAACGTTGTGAGGTGTGTTTTCGGTTCGGAGCCCTTGTCCCTGCCATACATATTTTTCATGAATCCCTTGACCCAAGTAGCACATAGTTGGGTTTCACTTGGTAGATAAAATAGCATAAAAAAGAGTTACAGTCATTTCAAACACTGCACTAAACTCAAAGTTCATAATTAACTCGGGCTCTGGCGAAACTTATTTGAAACAACCTAACTCTAAAACCAGAAGGCAAATTTAAAAAAAATAAAAAGTATTGGGAATTGAAGCTCTACTTTTGTGGTGCTCACTCTCCCACTGACTACACCTCAGCCACTCAGGCAGCTTTCTGAGAGGCGGGAGGAGGTTTTCCTCCCAGAATTGTTCTTAGCTCACTGTGTTGACCTCATGAAACAGTACTCCAAACCAGTCCAAGCCATAACATTCAAGATAATTTAAGATTTATACAAACTCCCTTGACATTTGTATAATTTAAAATGTATATGAATCTCACTTAATATTTATTCATTAACCTGGTGGCTTTGTAACTCTTGCATGTCTTGTCCATTCAGACCATTTCAGATAAGACACACACACAACCCCCACACCTCATCCCTCCCTTCTACTCCCATTCCCCTACACTTCCACCCCTTCCACCCCAACCCCTCCCATCCCCCCAACCCTACACCTCCACACCCCCATTCCACACACACCCCTACACACACCCTTGCCATTGAGAATCTATAATGACTAATATAATAATACTATTGTCTTAGGGTTTTTATTGCTGTGGAAAGACACCATGACCACAGCAACTCTTATAAAGGGAAAACATTTACTGGGGTGGCTTTTATGTTTCAGAGGTTTAATCCATTATCACCATGGTGTGACTTGGTGGCCTGCAGATAGACATGGTGCTGGAGCTGAGGGTCCTTACTTCTTGGCTCACAGGTAACAGAAAGTGGTCTAGGTCACTGGGTGTGGCTTGAGCTTATATGAGCCTCTAAAGCCCACCTCTACAGTGACACACTTCCTCCAACAAGACCATACTTCCTCCAACAAAGCCACACCTCCTAATAGTGCCACGCCCTTTGGGGGCCGTTTTCTTTCAAACCACTACAGTTGCTTGATTCTTAACTCTACAAGCAAAGTTAAGAGCATTTTGTCTCCAGTTTTTTGAGAGGCATAATGACCAAACGAATTACCACTGCTTCCTCTTACCTCAGAGATATAGCCTATAATCCAGAAGTTTCTACCGGTGTCCATCAAGTCAAATCCAGCACATAGATGAGTTTTAAGAGGGGAGAATGAAATCTACTTCTAAATGGAAAGGTGTCCGTGTCTCCTCCCTTAAGAGTTAATCCTATCCCGTGGTAGCTCAGGCCTCTAATTCCAGCACTCAGGAGGCAGAGGCAGGAGGATCTCTGAGTTCGAGACCAGCCTGGTCTACAGCGTTCCAGGACAAGGGCTACACAGGGAAAGACTGCCTCAAGAAAAACAAAAGCAGACTTAATCCAGGGGTTCAGGTCAGGAACCTGGCTAGGGGGCATCCCTAGGGCACAAGTTTACTTTGTAACGTTTCCTTCCCAGAATTCCCTGTGTCTTCATTCCTTTGTGGTTTTCAGCTGCTGGCGAGGGCCTGAGCTGCTTCTAAACTCCCTGGTACTCTAGCCGGCTTTCTTCAAGACCCCCTGCCCTCCCGCTGCCACGTGGATGACCACATGACTACCTCAAAGAGCGTGGCCTTTTTCTTTCCTTCCCTTCCCCTTCCTACCAGCTTCAAGGTTTACCGTCGCCTGCCCTTGAGCTTTTCTTCGGAGCTCGGATAAATTGTCCCTGAGTTTCCTTTTGCCTCCACTCTTGAATTCTTTTCCTACTGTAACTAAAGAGCCCCAAGAGGGGGCCTCAGTTTCCTAGGATCATACAGTGGCTCCACTGGGATGCCCCAAAGTTTCTGGTAACCCCTCTTGACAACAGCCCAGTCCTGTACCCTCAAAGTACCGTCAAAGAAGTACTTTAGTTAGTTTGTTGACACATAGCCTCTCTACGTAGCACAGGCTGACCTCAATTCTTGATCCACTTGATTCAGGTTTACGGGCAGCTGAGCTCAGAGGTGTGCACCGCAGCAGGCCTCACACTGAAGAGGTGTGCACCGCAGCAGGCCTCACACTGAAGAGGTGTGCACCGCAGCAGGCCTCACATGGAAGAGGTGTGCACCGTAGCAGGCCTCACACAGAGGACTCAGTTCTCATTTTAGCTTGGTTTCATTTAATTAGCTTGAGAAGAAGCCGTCCCTACAAAGGAAAAAAAATTAAAATTAATGATAATTAATTTGGACTCTGTCAAAATTTTGAAAGAATTTAACTCATTATAAACAAAAAGTCAAGAAATTTCACTTTTATAATCCACATTCACGTTTCTGTCCAGACGATACAGCAGAAAGGGCAGCTAGCATCCAAAGTTCTCCCCTCTACCACGCATGGCCACTGGTTTGCCAAGCCAGATCTACATCTGCTGAAGGGAAAACATATCTTGCTCTGACCTGGACCAGTGTGTTGTGCAGTGTCATACTGATTCCTGCTCAGGCCTTGGGCACACAGAGAGCAGGCACCTGTACAATTCAGACCACGCAGGTGAGTGTGCACTCACGTGATCCCTGCCCCTGCCTTGACTCTTTCCTCACTGTGGCTATGAGACCTGCACACCTTCTCTGTGAACAACTAAACTTTTACGGGATTTTGGAGGGGGTGGGGCTCAACATCAAAAAGAAACAATGGGCTGGGCCATGGCAGGGCACATCTTTAATCCCAGCAGTCAGGAGGCAGAGGCAGGAAGATCTCTGTGAGTTTGAGGCCAGCCTGGGCTACAGAGCGAGTTACAGGACAGGTTCCAAAGCTCTGGAGAAACCCTTATCTCGAAAAACCAGGAAAATAATCCCTTAGCTTGCTCACTAAAGTCTGTACATTTTAGCTCAGTCACTTCATCGTCACATGGACCTGAGTAGCTGTCGCACTGGGAAAGTCAGTGCATCAGTTTGCTTCTCCGTAGTTTGCAGTGCAGACGAAAGCCTTGGCAGTTGCACACGGCTTGCTTACACAGTCCTGAAAGCCTGTAATGTCTTGTGTGTTCCCCAGATTACGAAGTCTCTCTGACTCCAAAGCAGAAACGTGGTCAGTTATTTCTGAAACCCTCAGCGTGCATCTAAACTCAGTAGAGCAGAAGCTGGCAGAACAAGGCGTGTCTCCTGTGTGTCTCTGCTCGACCTTGCCACATAGGAAGCAAGGAAGCACTTTAAACACTGGAATAATGAATGATAAAATTGTTTTCTAGACTTCTCTAAGAACGCGGAAAAGAGAAAAAAATCCTTTTCTTTATCTGATGCAGGAGTTCCTGCCCCCCACCCCCACCCCATGAATTAGAGAATGCACTTAAAACAAGAATCTGTGCAAGAGACTGTGGGAAGATGCACAGGAACGGTGTAAGTGTGATGGAGCCTTTACCTTAGGTTAACACGGATGTCCTGGGCAATTAGGCTGCATTCTATCATAATGAATTGGCTCCAGCAGCAGGGAGAGCCGTCACCCTCACCACCAGGAGACACATTAAAAATCTGTGACTGGAAGGCTTGGCTGAGGACATATGTCTGGAACCCTTGCACCAAAGAGCTGTGAACTCGCTTTTCAATGGGCCCCTGGGAGTGATAAATAACTGGAAGACTTACTTAAAGGTAGAAACTTCTGGAATCTAGAGATGACTCACAGATAGTCATTGTATGAATGAACTAGCAACAGAGTTCAGTGGTCCACCAATATCATCTCCCAAGGAAAGAAAAAGAGAAAGAAGAACAATGTGAAAGCAGGAGGTGTTTGGCAGCAGGGGAGAAGACAGGATCAGGTAAGGAGGGAATGTATATATAATGTTTATACAATGCTTATATATAACATATAATGTTTATATAATATATAAGTGAATTTCTTATACTTATAAAATTGCAAAGAAATAATTGATTTTAAAAATAATTAAACACCTATCATAGCCATCTTTCTTGAGCCTTCGTAATGTTTTCTCAATGAGGAAAACAAGCGTCAGAAAGAGTTCAGCAATTAGCAAGAAATCACACTTCTGATTACGCAAGATGCCCTCTGGTAGCCACCTTCAATCTAAGCCACAAAGGTGTCAGGATGATTGTTTTAATAGCAACCTATCAGTCCCAATCACCCTCTCAGTAAGTGCCCTCTGAAATATTCAGGACTGGTATGGTGTGCGCTGGCAATGGACGTGTCTCATTTTTATATGAGGACAACCGGGGGATCCATGCTACCTCTTTCTGTGCAATGTGGCACAGCGGCATGCTCACTGAGGCATACAACCAGAATGTGTCAGTTTGAAGATGAAAAAAATTCTTCCCTCTCTAACAAGATATTTTACACAAAACTATAACTATTTCCAGTATATGGCCTGCTTATATACCCAAGGGAAGTCGCTTCATGTTGTAATAAATACATTATTGCTCAGGATCCAGATTGATCTACCCACTTTTTAAAGGATAATGTTTTTTTTTCAGCTGTTGAAAACCTAGGGAATTGTGATCAGATAGTCCCTAATGCAGAAAGCTCCAGCCACTTCTCTTTAATCACATTGATATTATACTGTTGAAAAAAAAGTATTAGATTTTGCTATTTCAATAAATAAGATCCTTGTTTTCAAGTTAAAGGAGGAAGAGGGCCTTTGCATTTTGCTGCCATCCGTGGTTGACTCCTGTTCCTTGAGTGGGTGCCTGCAAAGGACCAGGTGGTGTTTATGCAGACGACTGAGCACGTTACAATGTGTTCTTCCTTTTGGATAAAACATTAGTGTATCAGATGTTCGTCTTCCGCACTTCTGCATTATTTTACATTGAGAATTAGATGGTGTGCTGGCTTAGCTTTTTGACTCTGTTTTTTCTCTTTCCTGGAAACTAAGTTTATAAATAAAGTTCCCTCTACACTCCGCATAATCATCGTCTCACAGAATAGCTAACTGGCTAGGCAACATGATAATTATAGCTATACCTGTCTTGCATTGTAGAAGAACAAAAAGAAGAAAAAGACAAGTGTTCTGGGGTAACCAAAAGCACACCAGTCACGTGCTAGAACAGCATTTAACATACTATCCATTCCTCTGCTCTGGGTGTCAAGGGAAAGGACCGGCTCCCTGTACACATCTTCAGATAAAGCATCTGGGGCTCTAGGGTTCAATCAGGAAATCAGTGTTTGCCAAACTCTGAAACAAAGGGTCAGAGAAAATTATTATTTCTTCAACTCCAATAGCATGTCTTGTGTATGTAAAAATGTTATAAATCAAACTTTAAAAGATTACCCAAATAATTTTAAGTATCCAGATAGCATTCCCACCTACGGGACCTGCTAGAATCTTGCTCCCAATTAATATGACCACACGCTCAGCCTACACAGACTCCCACCATCTCCTCACTACAACATGAGGATTCCAGTCCAAAGAAAGACGGAGGCTCCCAGAGCTCCAGCAAGAACTACTGAAAACTGTGTTCTCTGTGTGGTGTCTTTGTGTTGTGTGTTCTGAATCCGGATTGTCACCAGTGAGACATGAATAGAGGAAAGCAAGTGACCGGCTGCGTAGTTTCAAAAAGTTCTATCAAATCCATGGTGCAAATGTGCACACGGAGCTTCCTTCAGCTTCAGAGCACCACATGGCCTTTTCCCACACACGGTGGGGGAGATGGAAGGCCATGGAAGGACTGTAAGCTCTCTGGTGTAAAGTTCGGAATGCAGACAGAATGAGAGAAGAGACGATGGTTGCTGAGCCCTGGAGGACGCGTAGGACCTGGGATGTCAGGAGAAGATGGAGAACCGATGAACTAGGAGGAAAGGCAGCCCTTCAGGCCTGAGTTGATGTGATGGTTTGAAAGAAAAATGGCCCTCGGAGGGAGTGGCACTCTTGGGAGGTGTGGCCTTGTTGGAAGTCTGTCACCGTGGTGGCAGGCTTTGAGGTTTGCTCAGGTTTACCTCAGTGTGACTGTCAGTTGACTTCCTGATGCCTGCAAGATGTAGCATTCTCAGCTCCAGCGTGACACCTGCCTGCCTGCGGCCATGCCCCCCGTCATTATGATAATGGACTGAACCTCTGAAACTGTAAGCCGCCACCCCAATTAAATGCTTTCCTTATTAAGAGTCGTCATGGTCATGGTGTCTCTTCACAGCAATAGGAACCGTGACTAAGACAACTGATGACACACAGGGTGGCTAATCTTGATTGTCATCTTGACTGGACCAGCAAACAACCAAAGGGCAGGCCACCAGCCACTCCTGGGAAGGATTTCTTTGATCAGAGTATCTAAAGTAAGAAGACCCACTTTTAAGTGTGGGTGGCACCTTCTGGTGGCTGCCCAGACAGAAAGAGAAGTTTCTGCCGGCCGCCTCTTTGCCTTCCTCCCGTCTGATGGTTAAGTTCCTCAACTCTGCTGCTGCCACTGCCGATTTCCTCGCTGATAGGAGGATCCAGCTTCAGGCTTCCAAACTGGACCGAAGACCAGTGGCTTCACCAGGAATCCTTCAGGCCTTCAGAATCAGACTGCTGAGAGAGCCACACTTTCAGACTGAGTAGCCGCTGTGTCCTTGTCCTCTATAAGACAGCTGTTGTGAACCACCTAGACTATATTGTGTAAGTCAATCTAATGAACCCCCTTTTAATATACACTTCATCCTCTCTGCACTGCTCCTCTAGAGAACCTCAAATAAATCACATTGTTTCTAAACGGGGCCACTAATTTTATTACTTAATAATAGTGTATTGTGTGATAAAAATTTTCTTGAGGAGACACAAAGCACACTTCTACTCAACCCAGATAGGGAACCCGTGACAGACCAAAGTATGGAAGTTACTTGTGGTGGTTTGCATAAGAGTGGCCCCCACAGACCCATATGTTTAGATGCTTAAGGAGTGGTGATAGGAGATATGGACTTGTTGCAGTAAGTGTAGCCTTACTGAAGGAACTGTGTCACTGGATGTCTATAGAGTTTCAATTGCTGTGAAGAGACACAATGACCATGAAAAGTCTTATAAAGGAAAACATTTCACTGGGGGCAGGCTCACAGGTTCAGAGGTTTGCTCCATTATCACCGTGGCAGGAAGCATGGCAGCTGTAGGCAGACGTTGTGAATGGAAGGAACTCAGAGTTCTACATCCAGATCAGCAGGAAGCAGGAAGTGAACGTCACACTAGACCTGGCTTGAGAGTTTGAGAGCTCAAAGCCTATCCCCTAGTGACACGCTTCCTCCAACAAAGTCACAGCTACTCCAACAAGGCCACACCTCCTAATAGTGCCACTCCCTTTGAGCTTACAGGAGGTCATTTTCTTTCAAACAGCTGCATTCCATTCCCTGACCCCATAGAAATGAAATGAATGAAATTTATGCCCTGGCAATGTTGAATCATACATGGGCAGCCTGTATATGATGGTTCTGTTGAACTTGTCCATATTGGGTTTCATGGTCTAAGTTGATGAGGACGACTGACCAGGTCTCTTCCTCAAGGCACCAGATCTCATTACAGATGGTTAGGAACCACCATTTGGTTGCTGGGAATTGAACTCAGGACCTTTGGAAGAACAGGTAGTTGTCGTAACCACTGAGCAATCTCTCCAACCCCAGTTGGGCTGACCCCATAAGCTTGTAGCTATATCATAATGCAAAATGCTTGTAGCCCAACTTCAAACGTCCCCTTAGTCTGTAACATCTTAGACTTGTTTAAAAGTCCAAAGTCTCTTCTGAGACTCATGCTATTTCTTAACTGTAAACCCCTGTAAAATCAAAATAAAAAAGCAGATCACATACTCCCAACATATAATATACACAGGATATATATTATCACCCCAAAATGTAGGGAAAGAAGCATAGAGAGGAAAAACTGGACCAAAGCAGGACCGATAACCAGCTGGGCAGACTCCAAACTCTGCATCTCCATGTCTGATGTCAAGACACTCTTCAGATCTCCAGCTCCTTTCAGCTTTGTTGACTGCAACACACTTCTTTCTCTTGGGCTGGTTCCACTCTCTGACAGCAGTTTTCCATGGCAGGTCTCCTACAGCTCTGGTTTCTCCAGCATCTTGGGTTCTCCAAGGCAATCCAGGCTTCACCTTCACAGCTTCACCAAATGGACTCTCTAGACTTCCATTCATGGACACCCCTGACACATGCCTGGCCTCAGCAGCTTTCCTTAGTGACAGAAGATTTCCATAACCCCTTTTTCTTTAACCCTTGGCTCTAAAGCCAGAACCACGTGGCTGAAGCTGTCAAGTTCTGCTGCTTAGTGGGAATGGAACATGGTCCCCTCGTTCAAATACATCTTTACCAGCTTTCTGTTTCCCAGAGTTTTCTTTACTGCCTAACCTTGGCTGTCCTTGAACTTGCTCTATAGACCAGGCTGGCCTCAAACTCAGAGATCCATCAGCCTCTGTCTCTGGAGTGCTGGGATTAAAGGCCTGCACCTTATACCTGGTTGTGCACCCCCCAGGCCTGGATCTAAGATGTTCTTTGTTTTCACAGTTGGAAGCTTAGCTGCGTGGAGTCTTGCCCTGCGGTCATATTCCTTTCACTCCATTTAAAAATCAGGATTTTCATTCATCTGTTTATCTCCTTGAACTCAAGACTCTGCTCCATTCCATTTTCTGATTCCCATTTCTCCTCAGATTGTATACTTTGTAACTTTCCTTGCTCAGCTTTCTCCTTTTCAATATAGATCTTCACAAGAGTAAACACTGATAACCACATGACAGAGTCACAGAAACAGTCTGTAGGTGATGGTAATTTATATAACCTGTGCCATTATATGTTGGGAGTATGTGATCTGCTTTTTCATTTTGATTTTAACAGGGGATGACAGTTAGGAAATTACATGAGTCTCAGAAGGGACTTTTGACTTTTAAACAAGTTTGAGAGACTTTTAAAATTAATAATACTAATATTCTTCTCCTCTGGAAGCTCTTGAGCCAGGCTCCCACAGTTCAAACCACCCTCAGCACCACTGTCTTCCATGCTCCTACTGGTGTGGCCCAGTAAGTAGCACTGAATGCCTTCCACTGATTTCCTAACCCAAAATCCCAAAGTCCAGATTCCGCCAAACAAAGACATGGTCTGGCCTATCACAGCCATACCCCAGTTCCTGATAGCAACTTCTCTCTCAGTTAGGGTTCATGCTGTGAAGAGACACCATGACCACAGCAATTCTTATAAGGAAAACATTTAATTGGGGGTGGCTTACAGTTTCAGAGTGTTTAGTCCATTACTGTCACGGCAGGGAGTTTGGCAGCACACAGGCAGACATAGTACTGGAAAAGGAGCTGAGAGATCTACAGCATATCAGCAGGCAGCAAAAAGTGAATGTCACACTAGACCTGGTTTGAGCATTTGAGAGCTCAAAGCCTGCCCTCTAGTGACACACTTCCTCCAACAAAGCCACACCTACTCCTACAAGGTCACACCTCCTAGTAGTGCCACTCTCTGTGAGCCTATGGGGGGTAAAGGGAGGTAATTTTATTCAAATCACCACACTGGGGGTGGGGTTTGAGGTTTCAGAAGCTCAAAGTGAGGCTCAGAGAGTCTCACTTCCTGCCGCTTGCCAATTCAGATTTAGAAAACTCAGCTCCTTCTCTAGCACCATGTCTGCCTGTGTGCTGCCATGATTTCCCCCATGGCCACAAAAGACTAAACCTCGGAGCCTGTACACCAGCTTCTTTACATGATGTCTCCTCACAACAACAGAAACCCTAGCTAAGACACTGCCAAAGTCCAACTGGATGAATCAATGAGTTTTATTTGGGTTACTTGCAGGAATATGGGTGAGAGGTTACTTACAGGAGCAGAAATGACACAAAGACACCTTATACCCCAGTATAAGTGACAGCTCACAAATCTGGGAGCATGGAGCACACTGCACAGGCTGCAGGAAGATGAACAGACTGGAGAGTGTCCTTTCCAAATGACTCAGTTGTTCTAAATCTCCTCCAGGCAAGTGGGCTGGCTTTTGCTTCTTCCATGCAGCTGGGCTTGTCTGAGAGTGACTCTCAGCCATCTTTATTGTTTACTCTGAAGGGAGGGGTGCTAGTGAATCTAGTGAGTCTCAGGGACTTCCTGAAACTGTTTTGAGTCATTGACCTTCCTGTTTAAAGACACTCAGTCAGTAAATGCTTGAGGCCCAAGCAAGAGGACCTGAGTTCAGTACCCAGAACCTGGGTTTTTAAAAACCAGACATAGGCACATGAATCTCCATCTCTATTAAAGCAGAGAAAAGAGACACTCTGAGGCCTTCTAGTCAGCCAGAATAGCAAAATCAGCAAGATGTTGGTGCAGTGAGAGATCCTGTCTCAAAGAACAATATGGAGAGAGACTAAAGACTTGGCCAATGCTGACCTCTGGCTTTTCCCTGTACCATCACACACATGTGCATACCCACAAACATGTACACATAAGAGAGGAGGAGAGTGTAGACAGAAGTTTCTGCCCCGCCCCATCCCTCAGACATTCAGTCCCAAATAAACACACAGAGGCTTATATTAATTATAAACTGTTTGGCCTATAGCTCAGGCTTATTACTAACTAGCTCTTATGACTTAAATTCACCCGTAATTCTTATCTGTGTTTAGCCATGTGGCTTGGTACCTTTTCTCAAGGAGCGTTCTCATCTTGCTTCCTCTGCATCTGGCTGGTGACTGACTCTGCCTTTCCTCTTCCCAGAATTCTCCTAGTCTGGTTTCCCCACCTATACTTCCTGCATCACTCCATCTGAGTACATGTGGAACCCACTAGAGACAGCAGAGACTTTCTCTACAGTAGATACAGTAGATACTGGAATCAGAAAGTGCCCATACTCTGTAAACCAAAACAACACTAAAAGTCTCCTAAAAACTGTACTAACCTTGGAACCAAGCCAAGGGAAACCAAGTCAGAATGAAGGAAGGAGGGAGGAAAGGAGGGAGGGAGGGAGGAAGGAAGAGAGGAAGGGAGGGAAGAAAAGAGAAAGAGGGAAGGCAAACTTAAGTATCAGCAATGAAATGGGTGACATCACAGTAAAACATGCAGTCTTTAAAAAGATCATGGGGGTCTGGAGGCATCACAATCCCTGACTTCAAACTATATTACAGAGCTACAGTACTGAAAACAGCCTGGTACTGGCATAAGAACAGACAGGAGGACCAGTGGAACTGAATAGAAGACCCAGATATCAATCCACACATCTTCGAACACCTGATATTTGATAAAGAAGCAAAAAATATCAAATGGAAAAAAGGAAGCATATTCAACAAGTGGTGCTGGCATAACTGGATATCAACATGTAGACAAATGAAAGTAGACCCCTATCTATCACCATGTACAAAACTCAAGTCCAAATGGATCAAAGACCTCAACATAAAGCCAGCCACACTGAAACTTATAGAAGAGAAAGTGGGAAATATGCTTGAACGCATTGGCACAGGGAACCACTTCCTAAATAGAATCCCAGA
>PVIU01004684.1:43351-59938 GCA_004026605.1 Ondatra zibethicus
AAAAAAATGGAGTACAGACCTAAACAGAGAACTCTCAACAGAGGAATCTAAAATGGCTGAAAGACACTTAAGGAAATGTTCAACATCCTTAGTCATCAGAGAAATGCAAATCAAAACAACTCTGAGATTCCATCTTACACCTGTAAGAATGGCCAAGATCAAAAACACTGATGACAACTTATGCTGGAGAGGCTATGGACAAAAGGGAACACTTCTGCATTGCTGGTGGGAATGCAAGCTGGTACAACCCCTATGGATGTCAGTGTGGCGATTTCTCAGAAAATTAGGAAACAACCTTCCTCAAGAGCCAGTAATACCACTTTTGGGTATATATCCAAAAGATGCCCAATCGTGCCACAAGAACATGTGCTCAACTATGTTTATAGCAGCTTTGTTTGTCAAAGCCAGAAACTGGAAAAAACCTAAATGCCCCTCAATCAAAGAATGAATAAAAAAAAATGTGGTACATTTACACAATGGAGCACTACACAGCAGAAAAAAATAATGACAGCCTGAATTTTGCAGGAAAATGGATGGAACTAGAAAGCATTATTTTGAGTTAGGTAACCCAGACACAGAAATTATCACATGTACTCACTCATAGGTGATTTTTAAACATAAGGCAAAGGAAACCATCTTACAAACCACAATCCCAGAGAATTTAGACAACAATACGGACACTAAGAGAGACCTACATAGATATAATCTAAAGTATAAAAAGACAAGATCTCCTGAATAAATTGGGAGCATGGGGACCTTGGGGGAAGATTGAGGGAGGGAGGAGAGTGGCAGGGAGGGGAGCAGAGAAAAATGTAGAGCTCAATAAATATCATGGGGGGAAAAAGATGATAAGGACAACTGTATAACAACAACAACAAAAAAAAAAAACAAATAAAAACCCCTCTTCTTTCCAAGTTTAAAAAAAAAGATCATGGGGGAATGCTACAAAATAAATTCATTGTATACAAATTTGATGAATGAAATGAAGGAATTTATCAGAAGATCCTAAGTATCCAAGTGTAATCAAGCGAGATCCATGGGTAAGCTATCTATTGAGTAGCTAAAATATACTAAGTAAGACAACTGAAAGTTTTCCAGTAAATCAAATTCCAAAACCAGATGCTGGGCTTGAAGAGGTTTTATTCTTTGAAAATTTCACACATGTATACCATTTATTTTTATCGTAGTCACTCTCTTCTACCTCTCCAGTTCCTCCCAGAAAACCCCTCCCATAACACCTCTCTCTCAATTCCATGTCCTCTTTTCATGGCCACTTAGTCTACTCTGCGTTCTCAGCATGTTCATGGGTACAGGAATATCCGGCGAGCATGGGGCTACCGCAGGCAGCTGTCCTATAGAGAACTGGCTCTGCCCGCTCCTGAGTGTTGGCTGGCTCCATCTTGTGCAGGCAATTAAAGCTGCCGTTTAATTCATGAGTGCTCATAAAATAACAAAAACTTATTGCTAATCAATTTACGAAGCCAGTCAGACAGTGATCCAAGAAAACTATTGACCAGGATCCCTGATGATCACAGATCTAAAAATGTTCAGCAAAACATTTGCAAATCAAACTTTGTTATATACAAAATAATACATCCCAATTTGTCTCAGAAAAGAAGGTGTTTCTCATGTAAAAAACACTCAGTGCAACCTACCATTATTACAAATCAAGCAAGAAAAGCCACAGGATTGTACCAAATGATGCGAAAAAAATCAACATCCATGTATGATTTCTTTTAATGAAAGGAAGAAACCTCCCAGAAAAATTAAAATAAAAACCTCTTTTCCCTAGTGTGAAGGAAGGCACATAAAAGGTATCCAGACACGATAGCACATGCCTGTAGTCCAGCATCCAGACACAATTGCACATGCCTGTAGTCCCGCATCCAGACATGGTGGCACATGCCTGTAGTCCCGCATCCAGACACGATAGCACATGCCTGTAGTCCCGCATCCAGACACGGTGGTGCATGCCTATAGTCCCGCATCCAGATACGGTGGTGCATGCCTGTAGTCCCCTGTGCAGGAGGTTGCAGCAAGAGGGATGGAGAGTTTGAGGCCAATCTATGCTTTATATTTATAAAATATAAATGAGTCCTTGTCTCAAAAGACTAAATTTATATTAAAAAATAAAATTTGGGAACTCATATTGCCCAATATTAAGTTGTTGTTTTGTGCCATAGTAATGAAGACACTGCTAAGACAGGAAGCACTAAACACAGAATAGTCACAAGTAGAGTAACGTGAATCTGGTTGATCAATTTTTGACAAGTGTGCAAAGTCAAACAGATGGAAGTGCAATGGTTAGATCTCCATATTCCAAATGTGAACCTCCACCTGACTCAAATGTTAGCCCCCAAATTAGTCAGCCGACTCCATGTAACATTCAAAAGAAACACAGGAAATGATCTCTGTGACTTTGGGTTAAAGAGTTCTTAGACAGAACAATCTATGTTAAAAGCTCATAAACTGGGTTTTATCAAAACTAAAATACAGTGTTGTCTGCTAGGCACACAGAGAAGTAAGGAGACGCATCACAGACTAGGAAACAGTGTTAGAGTCTCAACCACACAGATGGCAAAGAGACTGTCCACTGAAAATGTGAAAAACTTGGAAAAAATCAGCGAAAAGGAAACAATTACATGATTTTTTTCTGGGTTACTTGGAAACCTAATTTTTAAAGTGTAAACAGTATACAGAATTAGGACTGGAGTTCAGCTGGTAAAGTCATTGTCTAGCGCCACAGCCCTGAGCTTGATCCACAGGGCTTCACAAACTGGGCATGGTACCACACACCTATAATCTCGGCATTTGGAAGTAGTGGGACAGGAAAATCAGAAGTCCAAGGTTAACCTTGGTCATACAGAGGGTTCAAGGCCAGTCTGGGCTCCCACACACACACAGAGAGAGAGAAAGAGAAAGAGAGAGAGATGGGAGGAGGCACTTCACCAAAGAAAAATATATGAATGCCAAATGAACACACAAACACTAGCATTAAACATTTTGAAAGAAAATTAAAGCCACACATCTTTACCACAGCTACTAGAGAGGCTACAGGAGAAACTCAAGCATTAGACCTGCCAGAGCTAATGAATTTGAGGCCAGGCTGGGGACCTTAGCAAGACCTATCTGCAGATAAAATGAAACAAAACAAAATTGGGGGAGAGGAAACTGGCTAGATGGCTCAGTGAGGAGTGGCACTCGCAAGAGGCAGGCTTGGCCCCAGCCTCTCACACGGTGACAGGAGAGAGCTAACTGCTTCCCAAGGCAAAGCAAAAATAAATATAATACGATGCTACTCTTACAGAGGTGATGCACTAACACACATGCAGGCAAAATACACATGCAGATAATAAATAAATAAATCTAAAGTATTTTAAGTCAATAAAATATAAAAGGAAAGGTTGGGGACGCAGCTCAGTAGTAGTGACTGCCTCATGTATGCGAAACCTGAGGTTCAACTCCTAGTGTAAAATAAAGAAAGTGAACAGCCACAGGCCAACGACATGGAGTGACAGAGCAGCTGTCACTCACACGCTGCCGAAGGCACCGCAATAGGCAGGGCTGGGGGAGGGCACAGCGGGCAAAGCCTTTGCTGCGCAGACATGGTAACCCGCGTTCCTAGTCACAGCTCCCACACAAATAGTCAGCCATGGTAGGTTGGTGCCTTTAACCTCGACGCTGGGGAGATAGGCAGGCAGGGATCGTGGAAGCTCATTGGCCAGCCTTCTAGTCAAATTGGTGAGCTCCTGGGTCACTGTCTCAAAAAATAAGGACAGTGATTGAGTACGTCAGACATTGACTTTTTGTACAAAAACCACACGTACACCAAAGAAGAGGGAGGGAGGGAGGGAGGGAGGGAGGGAGGAGAGAGGGAGGAAGGAAGGAGGGGAAGAGAGAAAGCAAAGCGATATGATATGATCACTCTGGAAAAGTTAGCTTTTTTTCTTTTCCTTCCCTTTTTATGAGACAGGGTCTCTCTATGCACCCATGGTTGTCCTGGAACTGGATATGTAGACCAGCCTGGCCTCATAGAGATCTGCCTGCGTCTGCTTCCCGAGTGCTGGTATTAAAGGCTTGTGTCACCAAGCAATTTCTTATAAAATGAAAGCTGGGCTGACCGTAGGGTCCAGCTCTCCTGTGTCTAGGTATTCATGCTAGAGAAGAGAAAAAGCGCAATCGCTGGAAACTCTACACACAAATGTTTATGAGGTCTGATTGCAAAGCATAGAGCTGAGAACAGAAGAGAGCTGTCTTGCCCAAGGTTAGACCAGCCACTGGAGGAAGGCCCTATCCAGTGACTGACCCAGAGGATCCAAAGTCTTGGTCTGTGCTTGAAAGTATACAGTTTGATGTGGGCATTTCAGCACAGCACCAGACCAGTTAAATCGTGTTATGGCTGAGGCACAGCTCCGCTTTCCAGGACCAGATTCAGCACCTCCCCTCACCCTACCCCTGGGTGTCTGCATGGTGAGACAGTCTTCTTCCTGATTCTGATGAGCATGTGTCTGCACTCCCAACAGCGGATCCAAGTTCATGAGCCTGCAGCCCAGTGCTCCACTGAAGGTTGATGATCCCTAAAAAGCTGTATAGAAAAATTGTCAAAATATAAAAATTCTGCCCACAAGGCTTAAACTCCAGGGTGAGGCAGTGTAAGGGTCTGATTAGCAAAACTTCTGTGTTTTTAGAGCAGATTAAGCATCAAAAAGTACAGAAGAGATTCCCAAAAAAATATTCTTCTTAAAACTTTCTTGTTTAGTTCTTATTTTTAATGCTTTCCCACTGAGAATAAAATATGAAGCCAAGGAGGCCAGTCTCGACTCAGAGAGCAAACATTAAAGAGTTTAAGAAAGACAACTGAAGAGTTAGGAGAGGGACAAAAGACTGAACCGCTTTAGTGGGATTTTTTTCTACTGGAGTTTGACTTAAACTACGGAAGCCTGAGGGAAAGAGTCAAAAAGTCTTGGATAAAGGCTAAGGCTGCAGGAAAGGCTTGGGCTAGCAAAGAGAAACGGCTCTACAGAGCCAGCCAGAGGCTGTTTCAAGAGCGGCCATCTGCTCCTAGGAATGGGCGATTTCAGTGGTGTTCCTAAGCTTAATGTTCAAAACACACGGCAATGTCACCAGATGAGGTCCAGATTAAACAAAAAAACATTTGGGTCTACTAGAACTGGATAAATGACTGCAGTACGGAGCATGCGCAGATCTGTGTGTCTTCCTGGGAAAACAAACAACAAAAGCTCACCCCTGCTTTGGTGTCTTTCTTGTCCAGGATACAAAATATAAATCTACAAAAGAAAACAGATGACTTTTAAATGATAGATCGATGCCTTCAGTTAACAACTGATAAACGCTCAGTACTTAAGGGAAGTAGGAGAACACAAAGACGGAATGGGGGTGATTCCAGCCAGAACATGGCCAGAATGAAATAAACAACAGTGGGTAAATATTGCCCAAATGAAGTATGTTTTATACACTAATTTAAGAGTCGTGGGCATCATGATTCTGAGGGGAAGAACATGGAGATGGAGCAGACCGAAGCATTGTCCCTCTGCAGAGTTCTAAGGAAGATGTGAGAAGACTATTTGAGATGAACCTTTGCTGAAGCATTTGCTAAGATGCAACAAACACTCAAAAAATCAGTTAGAAAGCTGGGCGTGGGGCTGGAGAGATGGCTCAGCCGGAGGACCATGGCTCCAGAGGACCAGACACCCACATGGTACACAGGCGTACAGGCAGGCAAAACACCCACACACATAAAATGAATAATTTCTTTTAAATCTGGGGTGATGGTCCATATTTTCAATTCCAGCACTGAGGAGGCAGAAATGTCAGGAGCTCTGCTGGCCAGTCACTGGTACCTAATCCCCAAGTTTCAGGCCAATGAGAAATCCTGTCTCAAAAGCAAAGTGATGGCCAAAGATGGTGGCACAGGCCTTTAATCTCAGCACTCTGGAGGCTGAGACAGGCAGACTTAAATGGGTTTGAGACAAGTCTACACGGTATATGGTCTACACAGGGAGCTACAGGCCAGCTGGAGCTACATGGTAAGATCCTGTCTCAAAAGACAAACAAACAAACAAAATTTAAAAAAAAGGTGATGAGGCTGGAGAGATGGCTCAGCGGCCAAGAGCACTTCCTGTTCTTGCACACCATCTGGGTTTAGTTCCCAGCAACCACAGAGGAAGGCTCACAACCATTTGTAACTCCAGTTCCAAGGAATCTCATGCCCTCTCTGGCATTGTGGCCATTGCATTGTACATAGTACACATACACACAAGCAGGCACACACACGTATAAATAAAAATAAATAATTGTAACAATAAATAACTTGTAATAAATAAATAAAAGCAGTTGCCCCTGAGAAACAATGGCTGAGGTTGGCCTCTTCCCTTCACAGATATACATCCACAAACACTACACACCCACACAAAAAGTGCACACAAAAGCAGTGAAAGTTTGCAAGCTTAACACATTTTCATAGCATAAATAAACAATCAAATTAAGGGAAAGTAGGTGTGTTTACCCACCAAAGTGAGGTGGGATCCAGGAAAATGGCTTCAACGGTCAAGAACTATGAAAGTCAAGGCTTTGACCTTATGGAAAGCTGACGTGCTAGCCTGCAGCGCTCTTAGGTTCCCGTTCAGAAATGAAAGTCCTAACCTTTATCAGAAGAGCAAGCTTGAACAGCATCACTTTGCTTCCATGACTCTCGCCCTCCACACAGAAGGGCCCGGATGGATCTCACACCTACAGCAGGTTTGTGTTACAGCAGAGAAACACTGGGTGTCTCACGGCCCAGGTCTTTCATAAAGGGCATCAGCAGACCAGGATAACCACTACTCCAGAAGACACAGTAGGATTCCACCGCACAGTAAACTACCCTGATCCTTAAAAGGATGATCTGGAACAAAAGAACAGTCTCCAGAGAATATATTTCAAAACGCAAGAACCTGCTGAAGCATGGTCTCCCAGAGAGTGAAGGACAGAATGGACACCTGGGGAAACAAGAATTAGAACAAAGACCAGCATAGGGTGACGAAATGGAGGTGAGGAACAGTATGGCTTTTCTACAGAAAAGACAGCAATAAATAGACTCTGACCTGAAGGTCCGAGCATTTGAAATGGGAGCTGAGGAGAAAAGGGCAGGTGAGAGAAGCGAACTAACCATGCTGTATTCCAGGAGCAGCAGTATAATTATACCGCCTCCAATGTGGTGCTTTGATACAATGTATTATTCTGCATTGCTTCCTGGTCAGGAATCTGGAATCAGCTTACATGAGCTGATCCTGCTCAGGGTCTTCCCCGAGGCTGCAGTCTCACTATTGAGGGTCTTCCCCAAGGCTGCAGTCTCGCTATTGACGGCTACTCTTAGCCCCTTGCTTCCCTGGAACGGGACCACTTTCAAACTGGCCTTGCACTCACACCAGGACAGAACATCTCCTTTGGGATGTAGCAGGTCTCAGTTCCTCATCACAGAGTCCTCTCCCTAAGGCCACATGATCCCATGGGTATGGAAGCTGACTTCACCCAGAGCAGAGCATATGATCCAATGAGAGATCAAGGAAGAAGCCACAATGTACAATGCCTTCTAAAGCCATGAGTCAGTGACCCCTAGTCACCCTCAGAAGGAGAATTAAGCTCTACAAAGAGTAGAATATGAAAGCTTTCTGGAAATATCTTCAAATCACTACACACCTTTTAAGTTTCAGCACCTGGCAAACTGGCCACAGAGAGTGTCAGCAATGTGCGACAAATGATGTCATGTTTGTAAGACAGGGTAGATGGAGAGAAGAATACATGCAAACTGCAAATTTCTAAGTTTCTTCAGAACTTATCTTCGTGCTATTTTGTACCTCATTATCCCATCACCAGGACCAAGCTCTTTTACTGCATAGAAAAGTATGGTTGCTTCTGTCTCATTCTGATTAGATCAGTGGTTCTCAGCCTGTGAGTCGCAACCCGTTTGGGGTTGCATATCAGATATTTACATTGCAATTCATAACAGTAGCAGAATTACAGTTATGACGTAGCAACAAAATAATCTTATGGTTGGGGATCACAACATGAGGAACTGTATGTATTGAAGGGTCACAGCGTTAGGAAGGTTGAGAACCACTGGATTAGGTAACAATGCCCACAGTTCTCCTGCCCAGTCAGAGGGGAAACATTCATCCTGATTCTGTGGAAGAAGTTGTGTTGCTCTCTAACCAAGATCGGCATCCCGAAGCTGCCCTCGGCCCCTTTCGTGGGGTTCTTGTGGTGGAGTGGAAGAGCCCAGGAGTTTATCTGCAAAACTCAATGTTCTCCACCTATTCGCCCCTTCGTAACTTTTAGCTTTATGGCTAGTGGCACCATGACACTCAGACTCCCCAGGCCACATAGTCAAGGATTACAAGTGGGCCTCTTTTCCCGGTGTTTGTGTAGCATACGAAATAACAGAGACTGAATGCAAATGTCCCACTGAGAGATGGGAGGGAGTTCTCAGGGAGACTTTTGAGATAGATAAGGGATTTGGGATTCAGTGAGACCACAGAGGTGGAAGACAAGGGGTAAATACTGACAGTCATCTGGCTTGGGAATTTCTAGATTGTGAAGGTGGCTGAGTAGTCCCAGGTTACCCAGGACCTTCCCTGTTTTTCGCACTGAATGACCAGCATCTTGGAAAGTTTCTTGTCCTGGGCACTCTGTTCATTTCAGCACTGTATGATAAGGAGAAGTCATTTATCTCGGGGCATGGGAAACATGCCCGCTGTGGGAATGAACTCCAACCTGAGCGGGCTGAATTTAAGGTAACTGTGGGAGATGCAAGAGAAATTAGTTTTGAACCTGACAGAGAAGCAAGAGCTGGATATGGAGAGCCACAGTCGCCCAGTTGAGAATGGGTGCCGTAGAGGAGGAGAACATCTCCAGGGGAGCCTATTCAGACACCGGATGAAAGGGGTTGAGAATCAAACTAAGGGTAAAAAAATAATAATAATACATATGTTGGGGGATGTGCACAGAGAAGAAGGGAGTCCATCAAGGGAGGCAGAGCAAGCATCCAGGAAAGTGGAGGAAATAAATAATGGTCATGCCAGAAGCCAAAGATAGGGCATTTTCAGAAGACCAGAGGAAGGGTGGAGATGCCAAACACCTCAGAGAGGAGTCCACAGCATCCAGAGATTGGGCCTATTTCCCGTGGTGATGGCAAATGGGCAGTTTTAGAAGTAAGTGCTCTGCCTGTAAAGGAAGCTGGAGACCCATTCGCAGTCAAGAGAGAAGTTTGTGGCTGGCAGGCACCAGCCCACCTGACCCCTGAGCTGAGGAAGAACAGCAAATCACATCCAATCCAGTCTTGATTCACAGTCACCCAAAAACATTCAACCTTCATGGACAGTTTTATATTTTAAAGTAAATTTGTGTCAAATAGCTTACAGACTTGCTCCCATCTAATCTGCACTGTAGCCTAATGAAGAACCTTTACAAAGATATCACTTTATCCTTCTTCAATTTCTCTCACTTCTAAAAAAATTATAATGACAAAACCAGTTTTTATCAACAGAATCTATCCCTGTGGCTTCCTTGTCTGAGGTTGCTCTGTATCTTTAGATCATGAATCTCTACTGCCTGCATTGGTCCCCAGAAGTCAAATGAAGTTGCCTTAAATTCTGTTCTTCTCTGGGTTATAATAATGAATGACTCCAGCCGGGCGGTGGTGGTGCACACCTTTAATCCCAGCACTCGGGAGGCAGAGGCAGGCGGATCTCTGTGAGTTCGAGTCCAGCCTGGTCTACAGAGCTAGTTCCAGGACAGGCTCCAAAGCTACAGAGAAACCCTGTCTCGAAAAACCAAAAAAAAAAAAAAAAAAAGAATGACTCCATACCAGGTTCCCAGCTAAGCAAATGGCCACTCTTTCTAAAAGGGAGAATCGGACCTCCCAGTATTTGTAGCTCTGAGACTTGGTCCTTGCCGTCCTGCAGGGCAGCAGTCTGACCACCGTTTGGTGTGGTGATTTTTGTCTGCCCAAGCGACAGGTTCTAGATGCCAGAAAGCAATCATCATCTTCTTCTCTCGCCCCCCAGCTCTTAACAGACTATAGACTCCAGAGGCATTTGTTATTACTCAGCGACTGACTCCTGGTCTCAGAAACAAGACAATAAGCAGAGTAAATGTGTGCCCTCTCCATAACAGTCCCCATTGTGTTCCTGGCTGGAATACCATGATTGCCAACATTACTCCAAGTCCGTCTCTCCAAACCATCTCATTACCCATAGAATTAGCTTATACACTGGAGGAATGGACAGACAGGGAAACAAAGTATGTGATGGTGCTTCGGAAACACCAAATGAACAAATGCCCCAAACAGAACTGATGTCACCACAAGAACCTTATTATATTTAAGCTTCTGTATTCCCTGTCCCTGTGACATTGATAGGAACGGTCATACTATATCCCAACTCACACAGAGCTCAGACACTCAGATATGGTTCACAAATGAGCCACTAATGAAACAGCCTCTCTCTCTCTCTCTCTCTCTCTCTCTCTCTCTCCCCATCCCTCCCTCTGTTCCTCTCTTCCTCTCTCTGCATTACTCATATGGAAAACAAAATCCAGGGTTATCAATTCTCCAGCAAGACGTGCAGGTCTAGGCTTGTGTAGCTCTGATTTCTGCTAACTGGCCACTGCCTAGCATTTTCACACCTTTCTTTGCACTAAATGGTTAGAACCGATCGCACTACTAGAAGCTGTCAGTGGGACAGCTTCATTTAAAACTCCCAATTAAGACATATAGCAATACAATTGAAATTTAAAATATTATTTCCTTTCTGAATTATGGTAAACTCTTACAGACAGGTGTTGTCTATTTGCCCTTTGTACAATTCCACACATATAAAAGCCTGTTATGATCACTGCAAATGTTTTATTCCATTTACCGTATGTAACCGGCACACTTCTGGTCTGGACCACTCTTTGGATAATTAACAAGATATCTGGTAAGTGTTTTAGACTGCTCATCTAACTTGGAAAAAGCTGTTTGCTAAAGAAAACTTTGGGGTGGGGGAGAAAAGCACACAGCTTCGCTAATAAATAGTTCTCAGAAATACCAGCTCCCAATTTGCTGCTTGTACACAATGGGCCAGTTAGAACTTGTACGGTGATCCAATTTGCCACAGCTCTTGTTTTTAGTCTTTGTGGAACCGCTGTGTGAGCACAGTGGGGGCCGCTCCAGCGTATCCCCTGAGTCAATCAGTGGGCTTTTGTTTCCTGCTGGTCAAAAATATCAGGTGGCTTCAAGAGTCTAATTATCAATGAAAAATTAAATTCAATACAGAAACGTAGCCACAAGCACACAGCTCCTCACCCTACCTGTGCCCTCAGCACCCGAGGCGTGTGGCGGAGTATCAGCTTATTCCTCATGATTTCCAAGACAGCAAGAGGAAAAGACACTGACCTAGGGAAGCAAACAGAAGAATCAATGTTTGCTCACATACTTTTTTCTTAGTGGAGGAACAAAGTAATTACCACGAATGTTCTGGAAATTAGCAAACAATGGGAGTTTCCTTTAAGAACGGGGAGACCAGCGTTGCTTCAGACAAAATCCTGGCCATAGCGTCCATCTACTTAACATGGGGCTGTCCGTCACCTCAGTTTGCTTCATGGCGTAAACATCCCCTTTCTGGTGCAGGGAACGTGTTCTCGCTGATCATGGAGGTGCCTTCTGTCCCCGATGAATTTGGTGCAGGGAGTAGAGACAGCATGAGGTTGGAAACGCTAAGAACAGACACTCAGTCCAAGCTTTCAGAGTAAATGCAGGCTTCCTACTTCATATTCTAAGTCACAAATTAGAGTTTGATGGTGCCCTCGCAGCTTTGTTGTCCCTAACGCTGCAGCTACTTCCTATACCTGTTCTCTGCCGCCCTTGTCTGAAAACTTCATTAGTAGGCAATCAACTAAACTGATGGTCAGAGCAAAGACCTACTGTCTCAAAATAACTCATTCTTAGCAACTTTTCCGATGAGATACATGCTCTTCTGAAAAGAATGCTAAGGGGGAAAAAATCAAGGAAAGTTTCGCCAGGTGCTCACGTCCTCCAGAAAAAGTTCCATCAAACATTAGCATGTTGTTTTTTGTTTTCAATTTATTTATTTGCAGGGGAGAGCTCCCATGCCATAGCATCCATGTGGAGGTGGAGATTATTCTGAGGGTCAGGTCTCTTCTGCTATGTGAGTCCCAAGACCGTACATATACAAGGTGTACAGCAAGCACCTTATCACTGGGCCATCTCACCAGTGTAGCTGGATTTTCTCATTGGGACCATCAACCCACAAATAATGGCACAGAGACTTATTACTAATTATGAAAGCTTGGCCATTTGCTTAGGCTTGCCCCACTAGCTCTTTTTTTTTAAATATTTATTTATTATGTATACAATATTCTGTCTGTGTGTATGCCTTCAGGCCAGAAGAGGGCACCAGACCCCATTACAGATGGTTGTGAGCCACCATGTGGTTGCTGGGAACTGAACTCAGGACCTTTGGAAGAGCAGGCAATGCTCTTAACCTCTGAGCCATCTCTCCAGCCCCCCACTAGCTCTTATAACTTAAATTAACCTACTTTTATTAATCTATATTCTTCCATGTGGCTTGGTTACCTCTACTTTGTACCATATACCCGGCCTCTTCAGTATCTCCCTGGCATAATCAGGACACCTAGATTCCTCCTCCTCTTCCTCTCTCTCCCCGGAAATCCCTCCTATCCTCTCCTGCCTAGCTATTGTCTATTCAACCCTTTATTACACCAATCACAGCAACGCATCTTCCCACAGTGTGCAAGTATCCCACAACACACCAACCCCATGCAGTAGTTTTAAATTTCACCATAAGTTACATACACAAATACCACTACAAAGTAATATGTTCTTCCAGATGAGAGAATTCACACTGTTATCAGTCTTGGGTAAATATCTATGCAACTCTATTTTCTCAATGGGTTCAGAGGTATAAAAAGTCTTGAATAGGGACAGCAGAGATGGCTCAGCAGTTACGAGCACTTACTGCTCTTCCAGAAGAGCCAGAGTTCAGTTCCCAGCACCAATATGATGGTCAGCAACTACCCTGGAGTCTTCAGTTCCAGGAGATCTGACATCTCTGCTCTCTGCTGGCACCAGACATGTCACGGTGCACCTATACATATCAGTCAAAACACTAACAAAACAAAATAAATAAAAGCTGGGTCATGTGTTGGCTCACTCCCTTAATCCCAGCATTTGGAAGATCCATGAGTTCAAGGACAGCCTGATCTAAGCATAGTGAGTTCCAGGAGAGCCAGGCTATGTAGAAGGACCCTATGTGAAAAACACCAAAAAATACATACATATATACATACATACATACTCTTGAAGATATGTTAGATAATAGATTAGACTAGAAATCACTCCCATTCAGGAAAACAATAAATACAGTGTTTGTTCCTGTTTTTAAAAATCAGAAAGGCTCAACAATCAAAATTTAAACTTGTCCAAAGGCACTTAGGAAACTCAACAGAAAAATACAATGACTAAAGGAAAAAAAAGATAGTTTTATAATATAAGGATGTATGCATTTTCCTTTTTAAGGTTTTGTTTTTTTGTTTTGTTTTGTTTTTCGAGACAGGGTTTCTCTGTGGCTTTGGAGCCTGTCCTGGAACTAGCTCTGTAGACCAGGCTGGTCTCGAACTCACAGAGATACGCCTGCCTCTGCCTCCCGAGTGCTGGGATTAAAGGCATGTGCCACCACCGCCTGGCTTCCTTTTTAAGTTTTAAATGGCTTGTTCTATCTTTTCAGATATAGGCATCCAAATGCATAAATCTAACTTATTCATGAAATTTTGAAAAGAAAAACACTGTTTTAGAAATACATTATTAAAACTACTTTTTAGAATATTGTTTTGACAATTATAAATTATATAGCTAAGGATTAGGCAATCAACATTTCTAGGAGAGATGAGCATTTGTGGGCACCTTTGACTTTGCAACCTAATTTCTTTAGCGCGAATGGCGACATCGAAGTTGGAGATGGTAACTCAATGGCTAATCTTTACAAACGGACCCAAGGTCAACCTTCAATGGATAAAATTAATGTAACTCAAGGGAATTGTAATGTAAATTCGATAAATTCTCTGTTGAAACTGGCTTACCCGAGCACAGGTGACTTCAATTCTCACTCTTTAGCTCACATGTCCTCAAATAAAATAATATACTCTACTGTTAAAAGGTACTAGGTGGAGTGAGGTGTGGGGGTGTACATGTCTAATCTCAGAACATAAATATATGCAGTCAAACACTTATAAAATAAAATAAGCAAAATCTTGGGCCTATCTTACTGGCACACGCCTTTAGTCATTGCGTTCGGGAGACAGAGGCAGGTGGATCTCTGTGAGTTTGAGCCCAGCCTGGTCTACAAAGTGAGTTCCAGGAAAAACAGGACTATCCAGAGAAACCCTATCTTTTGGTGGTGATGGTGATGGTTGGTTAGTTTGGATTTTATTTTTTCGAAACAAAGTTTCTCTATGTAACAGCCCTGGCTGTCCTGGAACTCATTTTGTAGACCAGACTGACCTCCAACTCACTGAAAGTCACCTGCCTCTGCCTCCCAAGTGCCGGGATTAAAAGTGTGCACCACCACTGCAAGAAACCCTGTCTCAAAAAAGAAAAAGCTACACACACACACACTGTAGTACACATTAAAATTTTAACAAGAGTTTTTCAAGTGAAATATAGGATAGAGATGAACATATTATGCAAATGTATCTGAGGTTTTCTGCTTCTCAGAACACCCACATAGCCAAAACTTTCTGGAAAAGGAGCTGGCCATGCTACTGAAAACTGCATCATGCATTTTATACTGTAAATTATTAAAGAACTTAATGCACAATGCAGTAGAAAGAAAGCAGGCAAATTACAGAGTAATTTAACGTTGCAAAGAAACAAAGTAACTTGCAGGACATTAAACACTCCATTCTGACGCAGAACGCCTGAAGCTAAAGCAATTAAAGCTGCAAAATATTGCTGGCTGACATGATGCATATGTAAATTTGTCATTCACTGGCAAAGGTTTGTTCCGATCACTGGGAATGTTCACGGCACAGCAATCCATGTAATGAAGCCCAATAACACAGCACTTACCTATCACTTAGGTGCTTGATAATTACCCATAGTTAATTTTTGATTCAATAAGAACCCTCTGTGGAATAAATTTAATATGGAGGATTCGTTTTCTGACATGTTATGAGTATGTGTGTTTAGTTCTTATTGGTAAAATATCATTTTTAACATGCCCTATAGCTGCAAAGGAAAATGCATGTTAAAACTTGTAATTATGTTCCATTTCATTGTGGTTCTTTTAGGGCGCCTCAAAGTGCCTACCTTTGCTTAGTGCATCTACTCTCCAGAAATAGACTCTAACGGTGCCATGCTGAATTCAGCCAGTGACCTGATTTATCCCAGTTTAGAAAGAGTGGTATTCTCCCACAAGAGGTGGGAGGGGGAAACACAGTAATCCCCCAATGCGCTGTTGCTATGGAAGAGGAGACACCTGCTGAGATTTAAAGTCACAAATGAAATATTCGGGTGGTTGAGAAAATGAGTAGGCCCTCCCTCCACTGCCAACTCCTAAAGACTCCCCTTGCCAGGACTCCAGGGTGATTCACCATTGCCAAGAAATGCTGGACGGAACCTAAGCAGCAGTGGGCTAGGAGGAAACAGGACGTTCTTTAATATTCTCCATCAAAGCCCTCCCGTTATCCTTTCAGATTAGATTAACCAACAGTAAACTAGGTCCAAGAGGGCATTTTAAAAATATCAAACAGTACTTTACAATAGGAGAAGTAACCAAAATGCTTGTTGGCTGTTAATTCCTATGTTTAAGACATTTCACCAATAAGGTTATCTTTCCCAAACCATCCCACTCCAGCTCTCTTGTTTTCTTTGTTTTGGGGGTTGGGGGTATTTGTTGTTTGTTTTTTATGGGTTGGGGTCTGGCTCAGGAGACTTCACAGCTCTAACTTCCCTTGCGACGACAAGGTGTTCAGTTTTCTTGTCGGCCTCAGAAAACGTGGACTTAGTCTCTAGCCTTGTGTTTGAGAGAAAGTCATGGCCAATCACAGGATGCGGGTGGTAAATAAGTTGGACAGGAAGGTCCTGACCCACCAAATGCTAGATGTTGTACATAAGCTTTGTGGTGATAGCCCAACCCAATCACCCCGTGCAAAACTGTGTAGATTCCAGCCCAACCCAATCACCCCGTGCAAAACTGTGTAGATTCCAGCCCAACCCAATCACCCCGTGCAAAACTGTGTAGATTCCAGCACAGTAGGCACTTAAGGCTTTATGCACAGGTACCAATAATTAAAATAAAATTAAATAAATAAATAAAAACCTGTTCTAGAGTTCAGTCCTGATAGCTTCCTGCATAGCCTGCAAAATAAGAATACTGGCTTGTAGAACATTTGTTCAGCATCTCTACAGGGCATCATGGAAATTTTTAAATGTATTGTGTAAGTCCTCAAAAAGAGAGAAATAGACAAGCAATCTAATGTAGCATACAGAACGTCATACATACTAAGTAG
>PVIU01004684.1:60038-85868 GCA_004026605.1 Ondatra zibethicus
CCTGCCCTGCCCTGCCTGTCCTGCCTGTCCTGCCTGCCCTGTCTGCCCTGCCTACCTCCCTTCCTACACTTTCTTGCTACCTACAATTAACAATTTCACACTATCTTGGGAAAGGTATGACTCTGCTAGGACCCACTTTGTTACTGGAGCTATGGCGGTCTAGAAATGGAGCAGACAGCCTTAACGTTCATGTGCCGGTGAGACAGCACCCAAGCTGGAAAAACGGTCGCGTAGTTCAATGCCTCAAAAGCAATAAATATGAATCCTAGCCATACTTAATGTGCATAGATCCTGGTGGCCTAGGAGAGGACTAAAATAATTCTAAAATTATCTCAACTTTTGGATAAATTATTACCTGTGATCTTTTTTATTCTGAAAGTTTAAAAATATTGTAATGCCCTTTCCCCTACGCCTTGATATAGCAGAGAGCTGAGAGGTGATTTCTTTGCTATGGGCATGCTGTATCTGTGAAGCACAATATTAATCCCATTTGTACCATAAAAAAGTACAGGCCACTTGAGTCTCAGTCCCCTGTGAATTATGAACCATGCAGGCACTCTGGAGGGAGTCGTTGTGTCTCTAAGATTCCTGCTTTGTTTGTTTGCAACTTTTCCTTCAAATATCTTGATGCGTACACTATTTAGGAAATTTGAAATCCACCTATGAAATATCTTAATATAGTTTTTCAAAACATCCTAGATACTTTTCATATCCACAAACTATGTAGTATAAAAAAAACTAGATTCATCATGTAAAATTATATTAACTTTATTTTGTCCCCTGGAAGAAAAGTCTGCTTATTACAGTCAGATCCCTTTGGCGAGTGGCTAAAATATCCAATTAATAGGTTTTAAACCATCAGACAGAATTTGTTAAAGAATAATGAAAATGTGCTGTTATTATATTCTTTGTCTCCACAGTGTGTTTCGGGTGCAAGTCATTATAATTTATTTTAGCTGCTCTGTTTTTTAATTCTTCATAATTTTCACATCTTTTCAACAAAATAATAATACATAAATAATACCTGACAAGATGCTGCAGATTTTCCTCTATTGGTATGCTTCTGTTCTCAAGACTCTTCGAGCATGGGTGTTATAAAGCACAAAGAGAATCTGAACACGGGAGTTCTGTATGAGCAGGGCATCACTTTCTCTCTTCTGCTGCACATGCCAGAGTCCAGCTCACAAAGCATCAAACAATACATAACAGTGGTACCAAGTACTTCTAGCAAAAAGTGGTTGCTAATGTAGCTTCATTTTGAAAGCTGTTGTTTTTATTAGCAGTGTTTATTAACAAGCTTGTTCGATAATCCCATTAACCATGAAGTCTTGACGCGTCTGTTTACTCTCTGAATTATACCTATTAAATTACTGACTCAATTTCTTTCCCTGGTTGTCATTCCCCTGCTAGAAACATCCTTAAGAAGATGACAGCCTTGCTGTTTCTTTTCTAGGCCTATGCAACTACCTGAAGTTGCTCACCAATGCAACTTAAACTACAGTTTCCCATGCAAAACCAAGGGGGTCCTTGGCATCTGCTCACTACTTGTCATGGAGTTTTAAAAAGCAGAAAACTTGGGAGAAGGTTATTCCATGAGTTCTTCTACACACTACATACCGATAACAACAACAAAGTTAAACGAATCGTAGCAGACCTATGGTAAAGACACTCAGGTAGGTGACTAACTCAGGAGTGAGCGGATGATGTCATCACTCTAGTGTGGGCTTAGCAGCTGCGCTTTCCACTGAACTCGACTACACAAAACCAGCCGAAAATCAGCATCAGTTTTTGAAATTCTACTCCATTGTCACCATGACCAACACTAGTAATAAATAAACATTGTGCCTCTAGCATTTCCAAGCCAGGTGACTAAAATATAATGGAATATTGCCCACGATTCCTCTAGTAGAGGCATGCTTGTCACCCATAAGCGTCATTCGCATATGTTGCTTTTCATTCAATTGTGACTTCATGTTCAAATATATTAACTTTTTTGAGTACCAACATTTTTTAAGTAACTGTACTAGAGACCAGGGACAAAAGGAGATGTACATGTAACTTATGTGTGTGTATATATATATACTATAAACATCACATACTGAAGGTACTTTTAGGTATGGATTCACCAGTCATGATCCAAAGTGTGTATAAAATAATGTTCTAGACATAAATGTAGAATTAGGAGCAGCTGAGGAGAAGAGAGAGAAAGGCATTTCCCTCTAAGACTACATCATCAATGCTTCGTTGTGCTGTTCCCTGAACGTTCTGTAAAGAAAACATCCCATCTTGCTAAAGAAAACACTACTAAGTAATCTCAACATGAAGATTGATGGCTCTCATCCTAGAATGAGGTCAGGAAGGAGTTTTCAAGGGTTAAACTATCAGCTGAAGAATCTGTTGTGTGCATACTGTGTACTCACAGGATGCGGAAAACCTTTTCAAAGGAGGAAGTGCTCATAACTTCAAGACATGGATGCTGAGGTGCAGGACATGCTAAGATGCTGGCTTCACGACATGGATGCTGGGGTAAAGGACATGTTAAGATGCTGGCTTCACGACATGGATGTTGAGGTGCAGGACATGCTAAGATGCTGGCTTCACGACATGGATGCTGAGGTGCAGGACATGCTAAGATGCTGGCTTCACGACATGGATGCTGGGGTACAGGACATGCTAAGATGCTGGCTTCACGACATGGATGCTGAGGTGCAGGACATGCTAAGATGCTGGCTTCACGACATGGATGCTGAGGTGCAGGACATGCTAAGATGCTGGCTTCACGACATGGATGTTGAGGTGTAGAACACTGCTATAATGATGGCAGAGTTAACTGCAAAACAGACACCACTATTCAGGTTTATTTTGGTTTGGTTAGGTTTTTGGTTTTTGGGTTTTGTTTGGTCTGGTTTTTGTTGTTGTTTTGGTTTTTCAAGAAAGGGTTTCTCTATAGCTTTGGAGCCTGAGCCTGTTCTAGAACTAAATCTTGTAGACCAGGCTGGCCTTGAACTCACAGAGATCCACCTGCCTCTGCCTCCCGAGTGCTGGGATTAAAGGTGTGTGCCACCACACATGACTAGTAGAATTCATGAGTATTGAATCAAGTTCTCACACAATGTCAGGATCAGATTCTCATGATATAGATCACGAGATCATAAGATCAGATCAAACTCTCTTTCACATAGCTACAAAGGGGTTAATCTGAGTGGCCCAGGAGCCAGTCACCACACTGAACACTAGGGATGTAGAATAAGCAGACAGAGGTCCCTAACTACAGTTGCCAATGTTTCCTATGTAAACAACAGAAGGGCCCATCTTTCCTGAGGTTGGTGTGACAAACACGCAAAGTTATAATAGCCCACAAATTCTATACCTTCAAAAATGTCCTTTCTGGGCAGTGGTAGCACACTTGGGAGGTAGAAGCAGGTGGATTTCTGTGAGTTCAAGGCCAGCACGGTCTATAAAACAAATTCCGGAACAACCAGAACTGTGCAGACAAACCCTGTCTCAAAAAACAAAAAAGGGGGGTACTCTTTCTATATAGTACTCCATAATATTGTCTACAGAACAATTTTGAAAGAAACTCCAATACTCACTCCACCGTCGGACCCCTGTCATGCCAAAATGCTCCTAGTAAAAGATAACATTTGTCAACTTAAAAAAAGAAAAAGAAGAGGTGCTGTGTTTATTTCCATATTCCACTTAAATAAGTATGAATGACCCTTTGCTTTTGACCAAGAAGGAACTGCATAGCTATGAAATTCTATTTATGGAGCAAACTAAGCCAAAAGAAGGTAGGGGAACAAGCTGGTAAATGTGGTGCTGAGGGACAGGACTAAATACCCTTATTTTAGGCTAATGGTCCCTGTTTCTGAGGACTGACCTGTGTTGTTCTGAAGAACATTGTCTGACTCTGTAGATATTCCAAACCATGAAACAAGAATTTTGTTCCAGATATAACTCTAGAACAATATGGAAAATGCAAACAAATTCCAATTCATCTTTCTTGGAAAATGTTAAGTATTCAATGTAAGGAAAACCGATGTCAAAGATTTCTTTGACTTTCAATCATTCATATCTAGAGTACAAACCCCAAAAAACAAAAAAGTGTGATTATGAATCTTTCTCTTTTTTTGGTTTTTTGAGACTGGGTTTCTCTGTGGCTTTGGAGCCTGTCCTGGAACTAGCTCTTGTAGACCAGGCTGGTCCCGAACTCACAGAGATCCGCCTGCCTCTGCCTCCCAAGTGCTGGTATTAAAGGCATTCACCACTACCGCCTGGCAGAATCTTATACACCATTTATAGCCATTCTATGGTTAATAGAATCCTCAACCTCCAAAAAACATGAGCTTTAGGAAAGCCACAAATCTTGCTGTCCTAAAAGGAACATCTGGAGGCAAAAGGGGGCTGTGGGAGGAAAGGGAATATTGTATCTTTCTGGACATCACAGCATCGTGTCTCCTAAGCTGGCTTCTTTCTGCTCTTCGAGTTGGGGAAGCAATAAAAGATTTCCAATATGGGCTCATAGCATAAACGTTCATCACAAGACAATTTAAAGACATGGACTGTATACTATAAAGCTGAAGGTCATGATTTGCTCTTCCAAATGCCAACACTGCTAGAAACCGAATCATCCTAAGTCTTTACTGTTTTGTTCCAGCCACCACGGTGAGGAACTGATGGATATTCCAAAATCACCCAAGAGAATCTTCACGTCAGAATTTCATGAGGAAATCTGACCAGAGCATTGTAGCATTTTTTTTAAACTTCTAAAGAGCTGCGGAAGTTTCTTGGTCATTGAAATCCTTTCTATTCATCAGGGCCTTGTATGATATTTATATAGGATAATAAGGGTAAGTGCAGGCACACAAATCAGTACAAACTTGTCTATATGGAAGAAGGGCCTCTGTTTGCATATGGATATTCATGAAAATTAGGGGAAAGAGTCAAAACTAAATAAATATTTAATATTTCAGCACCTGCCATATAGGGTTCTGCATGTGTGTGCATTGCTAATATTGACTAGCAGCGTTACCGCCGCTCTAAGCAACTTCATTAAAGAATAAAAGAAAAGTAATAAGTCATTTCACACTCTGTCTGACCACTATACAATAATAGCAAGATTTCATGCAAGGGGACAACATTATGCCCATCTGCAATCACAGTCTCTTTGCAAAAATCTCAATTCACACTTCACATGCAGCTAACCTTGTTACCATCCCTTCCTAAATCCATCAGTGTTGCAGCTGCGTGTCTTCACAGCCCAACATCTTAAAATTCATCATTTTGGCACCTTCGCCTCACCATAGGTCAAGGCAGAGAATCCGACCAAGAATAATTAAAGGGCACCCAGATGTTTAGTTTACTTATCTAAAGCCGTTCCTTTCACATCTTTGATTTGTCGTGTGTACTATTTCTTTCATATTTTAAGAAATGCGCGATGTGGTTATTTTACAGGACTGAGACCTGGAACAATACATCTCAGACTTTTTTTCTTTTACAAGTGTAGTTCTTTGTAGTTGAAATTTGAACAAGAGGCGTGATAATGAGTAGGTTGAGGGAAGGAAAGGTGTTATCTCATTAAGGTAATTACTTAGACATCCCCACCATTATATCGGTTTGAAAATGTGGCAATTAAAGCACCCTACATGGGCTCCTGGAGACAAGAGAACAAGACAGTTCTCCTGGAACTTCTCTGGCGCGGTTAATGTGTGTCACGCAAATGAAAGGCTAGACTACTGCTGTTTAATCTTTTACTTAATCCCCCACCCCCACAATCAAATGTCTTTGTAGGTTATGGTTCTCTATAATTTTTTTCTCCTTAACCTGAATTTGGGTCTTACCAAGTGTGTCAGGGAAAAAAAAAAGAAAAAAAAGAAAAAAAAAGCCCTGGAAGATAAAGCTTCTACTTACGCATAGACAAATCAGAAAACACACACACACATGCACACGAACACACATGTGCACACACGCATACAAGCACACATACACATGTATACACACTTGCACAAGCATAAGCGCATACACTAAGGCACACGCTGGGCAGTGAAGTGCTCCCTTTGTTGGAGGCCCACCCTTCCCTCTCTGTAGATGCCTGCTCTGCTAAGCAGGCTAACAAATTTAAGGCCAAAGTTGGGAAGGTTTAAAATACATATTTGATTAAAAAAAAACTTTCTAAAGAAAGAAAGAGAGAGAGATAGGAAGGGAGGGTTGAAAGGAGGAAGGAAGGGAGGAAGGAAAGAGGAAGAAAGAAGGAAGGAAAGAAGGAAGGAAGGAAGGAAGGAAGGAAGGGAGGGAGGGAGGGAGGAAGGAGGAAGAGAAGAATGTGGCAAGCATGTTTTCCTCTACTTGCTCCCAGTCTGCCCCAGCTGAGGATCCCTATCCAAGGAGGCTAAACTTGCATTACTCCCCTGCTTTAGTTGCTTGCCTCCCTCCGGAGCCTCCCTCCGCTTCCTCTGGTCCTTTCACCGCTTCCTTTGCCCTAATCAAGACCAATAAAAAGGTCATACACCAACTGAGACACAAAACCAGACTTATAATGCTTTCTTTCAGGACTAGGAATATAGTTTGGTGGTAGAGTGTCTGCTTAGCACACATGAGGTCCCGAGTTCAATCCCCAGCACCATTTGAAAACTGAAATCTTGCTTTTATGCTCACTAAACTACTATTTATCTCAAATTAAGAAAACAATTGGTGACCAGGGAGAGGGTTTGGCCCCTGACCTGCGGTGGGAAAAAATGACCAACAAATTAACTTCTGACCTCTCTGTGTGTGCTGTGGCACATGTGTACACACAGAGAGATAGATGGATGGACAGACATATAGACAGATGATAGATAGAGATTTAAGTGTCCAGCAATGAAGCAGAAGGTGTAACTCAATGGTGGAGCATCGACTTAGCATGTGTAAAACCCTAGGCTGGACCCTCAGTGCTATAATAAATCAAATGATGTTCATTAATAGAAGAAGAGATAGCACAGTTCCTGGGAAGGACTACTATATACCAAATACCATACAATCACAGAGTTTTAAAGAACATGGAGAAATGGTTTAGTAAGGAAAAAGCAAAAGTTGAAATGTGTACAACTGTATATAATGCACAGTCAGCAAAACCTGAAAATAATAAGCCAAATTCTGCAAGTGGCTTTCTAGAGTATCTTTCCAGTGTCTCAAACCCTCTTTTCCAGTATTCGAAGAACTTTCTGTAGTATGCACGCATTACTTTCACAGAGTGCCCATTCCTCTGCAGCAGGTAGACGTAGGACACATAGAGTTAACCTCGGGGGTCATCTTGGATTCCTGCAGCTTCTTTCATTTTTCCTCATCTATCCTTGGAGGTTGGGGTGGAAGAGAGGACAAGAGTTAAAAAAGGGGACTACTAAGGAAATACGTTATAGAAAGACCTGATGCTTCCTGTTGGTAACCGGATAACTTGAGACTCTGTCCAGTTCTGAGATCGGGCTGAGATCAGTTCTGCTTACCAACCATCTGTTGGTTATATCCTTTTGCCAAATTTCTGAGCAGACCCAAGTATTAGCCACATATCCTAAGGGAGGAGATGGTTGATGTCTGTAAACGTCTTGCCAAGTAAAAGGCTCCTTCCTGAGGTGCTGCGGTGGGGATGGGGTCGTGCTTTGAATAGTTGCTGCTTTTTCAAAACCTTGATCCAACAATTAATTAATAATAAGATCCAATAAACTTGTAAATTTAGTTTTCTCTCTCCTCTCCCCCCCCAACATCCCTCTATAGGAATGCTTAGCCTGTCCACTTTGCTCTCCCGAAAACACCCCACACATCTGCAAGAGCAAAGTTAAAATCAGGACAAAATCGAGCAGGAAAATGGAGAGCGAAACAGACACTGGGCCTCAGTTTCCAATCAGTCCCCTAGCAGGCCTTTTCCCTTGGCTCTCCAGTGGCTCCCAAATCTGTTTCCAGTCCCAGGAATAAAAGTAGCCATTACTGCTGTCTTAAATGGGATGGGAGAGGCAGTTCTACCCTAATAAGCGTCTTTGTGGGTGTAGTTCGGGTATGTGAAAATAACTGAGCCTTTTACAGGGGTGATGAGGCCCCAGAGAAGGCAGATGGCACATGCAACTTGCGTGGCGGCATCCTCTGGGCACTGGAGGGGGCAAAGGATTTTAAACGAACTAAGAGTGAGAGAGAAAACAACAGTGGATCAGAGTTTGGGCCTCCTTTCTGCAGTCTAGGACATCTGGGTAGCCTCTTCCCCGGGACTCAAACAAATGGAAGCAAAAAGAAAGGAATCCTGCAACCGGCACAAACGGGGCTGTTGCCGCTCTCTGATTGGACGGGGCTAAGGTGGGCGGGACGAGCACAGTCACCAGCACAAGGGGGTGGGGGGGGGATACAGCAGGAGGAGGTGGAAAGAACCTGCCTTTTGGTAGTTAGCTCTGACGTAAACCTTCATAAGAAGGGCGAAAATGTAGACTGCCAGGAATTTCAAAGGCAAAGAAAAAAATGCAAAAGGGCTCCGGTTCGTCAGTTTGTGTTGTATGTGAGATTTTGGCCCAATCTATCACCTCATAGCAAGGAAAGAAATGACCCTCGTGCCTTTACTCACAAATGTGGCGACACAGTGTGTTCACTCCAGGCCACTGAGCACACGGATGTCCCTTTTAAAAGGACACAGCTTCGCAAGCTTCTAATAAACTATTTCTGGGAAATAGGACATATAAGGAAGTAACATGTTAAAGTAACCAAGATCCTGACACGCCCTACTTTCCGTGGGAAGCTGCTCATCTGGGAAACAAGCCTTTCCCCTTAGATCTGCAGATCCCCAGTTTGCAGGAGGCAAATGTTAGCTTGAGCAGCTGAGAAACATGTCTAGTGCTTTCACCAAACACTATTTTCATCTCGTGAGTAACATCGGGGCAATTTTAGTCAAATTAGACATATTAGCAAGTCCATTTAAAACTAAATCATTAAAAAAAATCTATTCACTCAGCAGGAAACCTGGCCTACCTAAGAGACCTGCCCTCGGACTCACCCCATATTTGGAAACTGTCCCACACAGCTTGGCTGCCCCGTGGTATTGTGGGAAGCACAGTCTTCCAGGCCGTTTTCGAGCACTCAGACACTGTGTTTAGAGCAGTTTGCCTTCCACCAGGGCACTCCAGTTTTGTGGCTTAGGGGTGCACCACCAGTGTATTATAAATTCCGATTTCTCTACAGAAAACATGACCAGCCCTTTCCTGTAGACACTGCCTCTGTGCACCTTCTCCTCCAGGCCTCACGGACTCTGGTGAAAACCCTGATCCTCAAGATGCCTGAACCCACAAAAGTGGATAATTCGCACTCCTAAAAACCCAGTCGGTGCCTAATTCACATTAATACTCTACCCCTCTAACCCAGCCAGGAAGAGAAAGAAGGGAGCCAGAAGGTTGAAGAAATTGACTCCAAAAACCGAAGAAAAAAATTTAATCTCATGCCCCATTCTGAGTCCTTAGGAAGAGGGAAGCAGGAGGCAGGTCTGGAAGCCACAAAGCTTGTTTTTATTTTTGTTATCTTCACAGGAGATGGAGACGGCTTTTTATTCCGTCCTCAACGCACAAAGGGGCAGAACACTGCCTGGTAGGCTATCCTGACGTGTGCTCCCGAAAAATGTCTGGAATTTTGACCCAGGTCTATCTATAGGTGCCCTTCCTAGATATGCCATCCTGAAACTCATCTGTCACCTCTGTCACCAACACAGGAGCTTACAGCCCGCCAGACGGCCCCGGAGGCCAGGCTAGCATAGAGCCCGGGTGCCCGGTGCCAGCAGCGGGAGCTTCGAGGCGCCAGAACCTGCTGCGTCCTGCTTGGCCCGCCGGGCCCGGGCGTGCCACTAGGCCATGCCCTCCCACGGGCAGCACCGAGGGCCACAAACTTGTTTTTGTAAATCAAGTTCAACCTCGCTCTCGCGACGCGGTTTGCCTCTCAGGGGCTCCCACCCGCGTTCGCGGGGCCGCGACGAGTCGTGAGCCACGCGGGGAGGGAAAAGCGCTGCAGATCTCCAGCCCCGCGCGGCGCGACCTGCAGAACGGCCTCCTCCGGAGCGCTGTCCTTGACTTGCAGCCACCGAGGCCACTCGCGCGCGCGACCGAAGCAGGAGGGGACGCAGAGGCTTCGGATCTGCAGGCAACGGGTCCGGCTCTTCCCAGGCCGCCTTCCATTGAGAACTTATTAAGTGAAGGTAGCGGGGCTGGTTAAGAGTTGCTCTGTCGCAGAGCGCTACTTACCCCCAGATCTTCGGGGTTTTGAATCACTTTATTGATCTGAAGATTGTGTTCTTTGGAATGTGACCCTGTTTGGGCTTAGGGTTAATCAGGAAACGCTGCCGGGGAGGGCGCTTTGTAATCACCTCGGGACCTCCCCCGCGAGCAGCACACTCCCCCCACCCCCACCCTCCGCCGTGGCCTGGGTTCGGCCTGGAACCGCCTGCGTCTGCTTCTGACTCCACTGCGCAACCTGGGAGCTGTCTGTGGTGCTAGGAGGGAGACGCTGGGAGACCGCCATGAAGAGTCACAGACAAGAGGAGGAAACAGAATGGCGGGGACTCAGCAAAGCTCAAATTGACAGAGGCCTTCACGTTTCAGCTAGAAGGAAGCGAGGCAAAGGGCTCCTCTGAGCTTTCCCATCTCCCCAAGATTATGGGAGTGATTTTCCTAGGCAAAAGGCCAGTGACACCTCCCTTGCCCCACCCACTCACTTACTTTCATACAGTCAGGAGCATGTTGTTTTAGAGGCAACATGAAGAGGTACTGGGCACTAGGCACCAACTCACAAAAAAAGAAAAAGAAAAGACAAGACACGGGTAGTAGAGAGGACTGGATTTCCCTCAAGAAAGTAGGACTGGACAAAGACTAAGCGAGAGAACGCAGATGGCTGAAGAAGTTGGTCCAGAGTCCACCAGGTCAGCCCTAGAGAAGGCCCCACTCGCCCATGGGCCCACATCTCTCTGTGGTCAGTAGGCAGGACACAGGGCAGGCCTGCTTTCCCACAACAAGGATTCCATGCTGCAGAGGAAAAGCCGGCTGATCTGCTGCTGGCCAGTCTGGGAGCTGTGAAAAGTCAGGACTTGTTTTCCAAGCATGTTGACTTCAAGCCCTGCCTGACTTTTTCAAAAACCAAACAGTGCCCTTCCACTGTACTCATGGTAACCTTGAGGTTTAACAAGCACTAAAGTTTCCTTAGCCCTGGGAAGGGCTTTTCCCAATATTTTTGGAAAGTTAAAAATATAACAAAACAAACTACTCCCAGGCTGCCTAGTTTAAGGGGTAGGAGTTGAGCAAAGGCTCCGGAAGGGTTGCCTAGGCAGAAGGCAGATTGTGGGTGGGAGGAGGGGGTAGACTTTGTTTAAGGGAAAGCTGATTTTGTAGCAACACAGGAAATTGGCTAATTTGCCTCTGTGTGGGCTTTCCTTGGGGGGGGAGAAAAAAATAAATTGATACAGGGAGGTAAATCTATTTGCTGGGGCTGGAGCCAAGCGGCAAGTGTTACTTAGCAATTTATTGAAAATGGCTTAGTTAGGCGGCAAGAACTGGCTGCCGGCCAGAAACTTTCACTTCTTCTCCAACAAGTAGATTCCCGATCTGTAGATCTGTGCTGTGTGCTCCAGCTGATCTCAAGGCCAGCAAATCTTGGGGATGGGAACCTCTGTGGGGTTTTGAGCAGCCCTCTGATACAGGTTCATTTTCCTGTGTGCTTAAGGGAAGCAAAGCATGTCACCAGGTGTTTCTGTTTGTCTAGACTTCCCTGAATCAGTCCAGAGAGCCGCCGTGGTTCGCCCTTCAGACAGGAGGACAAGTGGGAAAGCCCAGGGCGCAGCTCCCAGTGGCAGCTAAGTTACCTGTGAAGAAGACACATTAGCTTCCTCCTTGCTTCTCATCCATTAGCCATCACTCCACCCCACACTGGGGGAAAAGGGGACCCCTTGTAAAGGAATGAAGCAGTTTTTACACTTGACTTTTAAGCAGTAATTTGGGGACAGGTCTCCTCCGCAGCAATACTGAAGGAGAGGAAAGAACTCAGGGACCCAACCTTCTCCCTGGGTGCATTCCTCTTGCAGCACTCCAATCTAGTGATCTAGAACAGCAAGGAGCTGAAACCAAAGCAAACGCGGGGAAGAAGGAGGGGCACTTTCAACACAGTGCTTTAGGAAACGTGAGAAAGCGTGATTCTGAAGAAAGGTGAACTTGCAGGGTTTTGATGTATGCAAAACAATTACTGACAGCAGTAGAAAGGGCTGCCCTGCACTGACCACCCACAGAGTCCAAGTTCAGACTGACGCTGGCAACCAATGGGTGCCAATGGGTGCCAAAGCCTTGCCTAGGTGTATAGGCTTGTTCATACGTTCCCCTCCCCGTCTTGGATAATCTTTTATGTGGATTCTTTCCACATGTGAAACCTGTGCTTTCCTAGGTCCCCTTCTTTGGCCCTGAACTCACCAAACCCAGGTCCAGCATGAACAGATGCTATTTAGCATCCTTACGCCTTAGAATTTGTAGGCCTAGGCAAATCCTCCTAAACTATTGAAGCTTGATGTTTTAAAAATCCAACCAAAGCTAAGACGGAACAGGAGAGTCCACTGGATAGAGTGATGTCCTCTTTCCTGCCAAGGCCAGCTGTCTGAGTTTGTCCCAGCTCAGCAGGCAAAAAATTAGAAGGGCTAGCCCAGACTCTAGTTAGAATCATAAAAAGACCGAGACCATTTTGATTCAATTGACGAGCTGGAGGGAGATCTGCAAGCCACTCCCTAATTAGCCCCAGTCTGATCAAGGTGCCTGAGGCCATTTCCTCCTTGCTCTCACCTCTTGCCTTCCTTCCTCCTTCCCACCCCTCTTCAGTTTATATCCCACATCACTACATTTTTTTAAAACTTTTTTTTTTTTAAAGCAAAGCCAGCTGGTCTGAATGTGAACTAGCTGGTCTCTGGTCTCTTTGTCAGAGCCCTGGGACAGAACCGAGGCTTGAGGAGTGGAGATGCTCGTAGAATAGAACCAGTTTTCCCCGCTGCTGAGGAAGCGACCTGACGCCAAACAGGAACCTGGACAGCTAAATAGCTGTGTCTAGTCTGCCGCTCTTCCTACAGTTTTCCTTGGCGAAATCCTTAATGCTGGGCTTGGTAAAGAGTCAGCCCTAGCCACCTGCAGTCTAAAATCAAGGTCTGGTCCAGATGCTGTCACAGACACACACAGACACAGACACAGACAGACACACACACACACACACACACACACACACACACACACACTGAGAAATCCCGAAAGGGCCTGCTCTACACACTGGGCAAGATCTTTTATTTTGGGTGTCAGCCCTTCCAGAAGCACAGATAACAAGACTTGGCAAGTTTGTCTCAACTAGAGTTTGACGCTGTATTCCCCGCTCCGCAGATACAAGAACAGCGAACTCAACTCATTAGGGCGAGCGACTAGGTGAGGGGCTGCGGGGCTGGAAGGTCGCCGTTGGGGACTAAGAAGGCAAGGATCAAAGAGGCGACAAGGGTTTGCTAGCCGGGCACTCAGCGTCCCCCGGGGCGTCCTAATTGCTCGGCCTGCAGCCTCTCGCTCGCAGGCTGTCCGGCTGTGCGAGTGCCCAGCCGCGGGCGGCTGAACAGCTGCAAGGCCGGCCTGGTGTCCGCCTGCCGCCCGGCTCCTGCTAGCTTGGCTGGCCAGTGCTCGGGACTCTCACAACCCTTGGAAGAGCGCTAGAAGGGGAGGGGCAGACAGAAGAATCACCACACACCGCAAAGCCTTCCCGTCCAGGCGGGAACAGCAGGGAAAGTCGGTTGTCTATTTTGCTAGCACTAACAGTCCACAAACAAGTATTCATTCTTTAAACCATCCGCATAAAAAGACAGGCACTACCGTAGTCTCTGCAGCTCAGAAAAGGCAGGCATGCGAAAAGGAGGGTCTGTCTACAAGCCAGTCCAAAGTCGACAGATTTTTGGAAGGATGCTTTTCTGCGCCCAAGTCGCACGTTTCATCATCGGTGCGTGCTATTTTAAGTAAAATCAGCTCCCTGGGATTTCATCGCTTGTTAAAAAAAGATAAACTTTATTTTTGTAATTTTCAATCACAGAAAAATCTATACTTTTGTCTAAGCATTTATTTTACTGAATCAAAAAGACATGAAAAAGAAAAATCATGTTTTTTTTTTACTGACGTATATAAGTGACTCTGTTTTGGACAACATATAATAAATATGATATATCACTTATCACTCAGTCTTTCAAATGTACATTTTTTTCATATTATGTAGCATGCCACTTTTCCAAAAGAAAAAAATCTCATGAGAAATCAGTGCAAAGTTCTCCGTCACCCTCCTCTGCTCTGAGGCAGATTGGAAGTCCAGGAAATCACCTTCTGCCTGGGGGTGAACTTCAGGCTGTGTCCAGCAACAATTCTCTCTGCTAGAGAGTCCCTCTCCATGCCCTTCTCTCGTCCCTTCGTAGCCCTCCCCCCTCCCTCCCTTCCGCGTGTCCCTAAAGTCATTTTGTTTAAAAAAAAAAAAGAAGTCGAGGGTTTGTTTTTGTGGATGTTTTTCACTTACTGGTTGCCTTTCAGTCACACTGTTGGGGAGCTTTGCATCCCTGCCTCTGAGGGGCAGATGGAGAGCAGAGAGATGGCTGGTCCTTGGGGACCCCAGCCCACCGGTGAGCTCCCCTTAGACTCCTCAGCCTCTATTCCTGTTGGCCTGGTGCGGGAAGAGGCGGGGCAGCTGTCCGGGGCGGCATGGGAACCTGGAGGGCTTCGGCACGGTCCCTCCTTCCTCACCGGGGATGCGGGGTGCCTGGGATGGGGTTGGACAAAGGGTTGAGGGCCGGCTGTCCCCCAGGGCCCAGGCCGTGGATGAGTACGCGGGGCACCAGCGGCCGCTGCAGCTGCGGGTGGGGTGCCGGAGGAGTCCGGTACATGCTGCTGTACATGGCCGCGGCGGCCGCCGCCGCCGTGGTGCTGTCCATACTGCCCAGCAGGCTTGGATGGTAGAAATAAGGCGACGGGAACATCCTCTGCAGAGCGGAGTAGTTCCCGGCCTCGGCCAACAGCTCCAGGCCCACTGCGGTCTGTCGCTTCCACTTGGTTCTGAAAGAAAGCGGGTGAGAGAGCGGGCGGGCGGCGGCTGCGGAGGACGGTCCGGCACCGAGCCCGCCGCTCCCCGCCGCCTCCTGCCCTCCCTGCTCCTGGAAGGCTGGGGAACCCAAGGTGCACATCTCCTGCCCCAACCTCTCTCACTCGCTCTCTGGATGGCCCAAAACCAAAGTCAGTTCTTCAAACCGCGTCTTCTACCTGGAGACGCTCGCCAATGGAACCCTACAAGCTTCCTTCCCTGGCCTTCTGCTCTACTGTCCGCCCCTCGGTTAAACTATGTCCTGCAACTTTCCTGGATGCCAAATGAGACCCCATCTTTCCACCAGCTGTCTTCCGTTGCCTCCTCGTCCCCCCCCCACCCCCATTCTCCTACAACGAGCGAGCTCTGCCGGCGATCTAAAAATGCTGGCTCTCGGCCCATCCCCCATCCCATTGCACCCGAGGAAACCAAAACCAGAAACAAAGGGCGCCTGAGACTCGGGGCTTGTACTCTCCAAGGCTGTGGAGACAACTCTTCCTTCAGCCTTAGCAGGCTCTACAAGCTTAGCGCAGAAGGGCTACTAGGTTTAAAAATGGAATTCGTTTGAGAGCCAGCTCTCCCAAGGGAACGGTACCCCCTGACCATTCTTAGGTGGGAGGAAATGGATCTCAAGACATTTCCTCCTCAAAGAGAAAATAGTACTTAAAACCTGTTATCCATTTTTTTCTGGTCTCCTCCCTCCCCCCAGTGCACCAAACTAGGAAGAGAGGACATCTACTCAAATGCCCTAGGAAGGAAGGAAAGCCTGGTGAGGCTTCCATACCCAGCAGCTCCTGCCAAATTAATAAACATGTCGCCGGTTTTAAATTGGCTACAAATGACACTAATGTTTTCCGACAGAATTAGGGTGGCTGAAACCGTATGTAATGAGACAGAAAATTATGGTAAGATGACAACTGGATGGGCATTTCCAACCCCACTTATGAACGATTAGAACACAAACGAGAGAGGGGCAGAAAATGGAGATGAGGGAGCTGAGAGCCAGGTGTTGAAGCAGGACATAGCCTGAACTCCTTTTGCCCAAGTTTGTCCTTAGCCACCAGAGTGAGGCCAGTCACTATCTTGGCGTCTCTTTCAGAGAATCGGTGGTATGGGATAAGATCCTTCTCCTTTCCCCGACCCTTTTCCTTACAGGACTGCAGAAGAAGCAGCCTGTGTGGGAAGGGGACACACATCCCCCCCTCCAGACTGGTTGGTCAACCAGCTGCCTGATTCTCCAGTCTGTGGCCTCCAGGCCAACACTAACGCCGATGGGTGTCCCTAATCTTCCAGGCTATGTCAACCAAGGTTCCAGTCTGTGGCCTCCAGGCCAACACTAACGCAGATGGGTGTCCCTAATCTTCCAGGCTATGTCAACCAAGGTTTGGACCTTGCCTTTCCCAACTGCCTCACATTTAAGCCAACGCTGGTGGGACAGCTCTGTGGGGGCTTCCATAGCTAGGGCCTGTCGCCCGCTGCAGACATTTGGAGCCAGCCTGTGGCAGGTCTAAGTGTACCCTAGGTACACAGGCTCACCCTGTCAGCTACACAGATGTTTCAATTTGAGAAGGTGCGGCTTGGTTGATTTGAGGACAAAATGGGGGGAAATCTAGTAGCTCAAGTTTCACAAGAGAAAGAACCACATTTTAAGACATTTAGACAACAAGAGTATCCAAACTCCGGTGCCCTTGGTCTCTCTCATTTGGAGGTGTGGCTAAACCCTGCCCGAAAGCACCCTCTGTAGCACCCCTGTGATTCTCCGCCCCTGGCCCCCAGAGGGCAGGAGGGCGGACTGTTGCTGAGTCCTGGGCGCCTGGCATCTCTCCTCACCTGCGGTTCTGGTACCAAGTCTTGACCTGAGTGTCGGTGAGGTTGAGCGCAGCTGCCAAGTCCATGCGGTCCTGGACACTCAGGTACTTCTGCCTCTCGAAGCTGCGCTCGAGCTGATTGAGCTGGTGGTCCGAGAAAGCCGTCCGGGCTTTTCGAGGTTTCTTGGCTCTCACAGGGGGACTCTCTCGGCTACTTGTAATTTCCCGGTCTCCTTCTTCCTTTGTTCCTAGGGTAGAAACAGTGATACAGCTCTGTAAGTCAGCCTGAAACAGGGGGAGGAGAGGCCTGTCCACCTGGCACACACTCCCACACCAGGTGCCGATCTGGGGGCTGTACTCGGCACACACACACACACACACCCCTCGTTGGGCCTTGGTGTAGAGGCCTGTGAGAGTTCTAGCCGTATCTGATCCCCTGCTAACTATTTTTCTTTGATTTGAGAGGAGACAACGTGGCCTCTCCTTATTGTTTTCAAAGGGACATTCTTTATTTGGTACTCCCAGAAGTCTTTCTACTTTGTTTTTATGACACCCAAGCATCATGTTACTTTTAATTTTTTTCCCTGCTCACTAGAAGTTAGAAGCCTTTGTTTCTCCTTTTTCAGATGCATTTGGAAAAGGTTCAACTCAAGCTTCCTTCAGCTTCCTCTGTACAGGATCTTTTTCAAGCTTCAGAGACAATGTGTCACCCAGACACTGAGCTGAGCTCAAAAAAAAAACAAAAAAAAAACCAAAACCAAAAACAACAACAACAACAAAAAACCACTTGAGTCCATCCAGGTGACAGCGCAGAAATTTCCGGATTCTATTTGTCAACTTTGGTTTTTTGCTGAAATGCCAGGAAATCGATATGTCAATCCCTCTCTGTTTGTACCGGTTTGTGCAGCACTCCTTGATCTTCCCGGCAGGAAGAACAATAATCTCTCTAATTGACCCACTGGGGAGGTTGGTGCACGAAAAATCGCCAGACCAGACTGTACATCTGTTTGGGGCACTATTATGCTAATGCTATAAACAGTAAAACTAAGAACCCATATCCTACCTTCCAGACAGCAATCTTGACCAGAGAATCAAGCATTAATAATAATTAATAATAATAATAGCAACAACTTATCAGTAAAGGGAGAAAAAAAAATCTCCTTGGTGTGTTAAAACTCTTGCAATGCAAAGACCAGAACAGTTACTTATGAAATTGCCCAAGAAGAAAATAGTGTTAAAGGATAATTTCCATGTCATCTTAATTTTACAAGAACAAACTCAAGTCCATAAAATTTAATTTTCATAAATATTTCGTTATTGTAAAGGGCCAGCGTTGATTAGGCCGCAGACATTTTGTTGGGGTTACTGACGAAAAGGATGTTTTTTAAAAATGGATTATGTTTTTTTCTGTATTAATCACCAGCTGGTAAAAATTAAATTGCTCCCGTAATAACGCTGGAAATTTGTCCAACATTAAATCAGACAATTCCCGTGATTATTTGGGGAATATTTGAGGAGGGGGCATTTGCATTCAAGAATAAATGTCGAGTTATGATTACAGAGGGGCAACCCCAGCTAGCTATAAGCTTCTCTCCACCCCTTCCAATCCCATTCCCAAGGTCTCAGCTAAAACAAACCACACACACACACAAAACAATCTCAAGTCGGTCCCCGTTTTCAAAGAAAAGCATCTTCCATCCCATCTCTCCCAGCGGCCACCCTCCTCATTTACAATTAAGTAAAACAAAGAACGGAGCTGCTGTCTGTGAGGGTCGTAGGGGAGAAATGTGAGCCACTGAGGTTCGGGGTGCGTTTGCTCAATCGCACGCCTAGGCCCCTCTACTTTGGGTGTTGCTCAATCGCCTAGATCACCCGGGCAGCCCCGGCGCAACTCACCGTGGCATTTGATGTCGCCTTGGGAGTCCTCCCTCTTGTCCAGCTTCGTTTTGCTGTCCTCCTGCTCCAGCTTTGGCCTGAAGCTCTCGTGCGTCGCGTTGCTCTCCTGCTTCGGCGTGTGGTGAGGAGAGACGCTGGTGCTGTAAGGCGCACAAGCCGCCAGAGGTTTGCTGTCCCCCAAGATGTCCTTAATTAGAAATGAAGAGGTGGAAGTCCTGGGGGCCGAGGCGGCTGGGCCCAGCTGTTGGGCTGCCGACGGTGGCTGCGGCGGCGGTTGCTGTTGGGGCGAAGGCTGCAAACTTTGCGCGGGGCCCGCGGCTGACAGCGGCGGCGGCTGTTGGCCGTGGTGGAGGTGATGGTGATGCTGGGGCCCGTCTGTCACAAGATGCGGCTCCGGGGGCTCCAAGGTGACCGAGATAGGAGAAGAGGGCGCCGTTCCCACGGTATCAATCTCCGAACAGGGTGACGGGGTGGCCTGGCTCCTAAAATCCGTGGTCCTAGCTTCACCGAGAGGGCGGAAATCTCCGTTCATCATGCCGGGGCTGCCGGAACCGGCACCGGACAAAATCGTGTCTATTCCAAAACTCGACCCGCTGGCCCCTTCCATTGCTGTCATTTCTACATGAGGTCCACGCCACTCCGCGGATCAGCAACCGCCAGGACCAAGCAAGGGAAACTATCGATCATAAAACAAAACAGACTCTTAAAAAAAAAAAAAAAAAAAAAAAAAAAAAAAACGTTGGCACTGCTTAAAAAAAAAAAGTGGGGCGGGAAAGGAGGATAACGGGGACGTGGCAATTGTTGGACACTTTCGACTCAACTTTTTCCCATAAGCAAAAAGTAAAAGAAAGATGAGAGACACAAAACCAAAAAAAAAAAAAAAATGCCCCAAGCAGGAAGATGCGCTCTGCTAGACCACCGCGCACGTGGGCGGCGGCGGCGAGCGGCACCCAAGCTAAGGTGCTGGCGGCCGGGAGCGACTCCGCCGCCGCCACCGCCACCGCCGCCGCCTGGGTCTGCCCACTGCCCGGTCCCGGGCGGCGGCGGCGGCGGCCAAGGCAGGTGCAGCGACCGCAAAGCCCTAGCGATCCCCGAGGTGACCACCGCGCGCGACCCGGCCGCTCCGGAGCCGAGTTTCTGAACTTTCTTGGAAAGTTGCGGAGCGGCCGCGGCCGCAGGCGCCCCGGGAGGAGGAGAAGGATCGAAGGAGCAGGCGCGGGCGCAGGAGACCGCGGACAGGCGGCGCCCGGCGACTCCCGCCGCTGCCCCGCGCGTTGGCTTGTCATCCGCCGGCTCGCGGGCGGCGCCGACCCCCTCCCGTGACGTCACGGCCCCCGCCGCCGCCCCCCGCCCGCGCCCCCGCCGCCCGGGCCCCGCGCCCCATTGGCCGCTCCGGCACCAGCAAGCGACGCTGACGTGCCAGGAGCCAATGGGCGCGCGCCTGGCCAGCCCGTCAGCAGCGCGCCTCGAATCCCGCTGCTCTTTTGAGAACCGGGACCTCCGTGTGCCCGCAGCCCTGAGCCCGACGCCTACTCCAGGGGGTCCAAGTGGTACCCACTGTAACGAGTGACCGGCGAAGGGAGATGGGGGGAAGAAAGAGGGGCGCAGGAGAAAGGGTACCCGAGGGCGGGGAGCGGGGACGTGGTAAGGATTCGTTAGATGCGCCCGTGTGAAGGCGGGGATGGAGGGTTGAGTGGAGAAGCCACCAGGGCCAAAGGATCCCGCGGTTCCCCGTGACCTGCTGTGCGTTCGCGCTTGCACGGTCCCCAAGCACGCTTGAGCAGTCCGTAAACACAAGGGACAGGGGAAGGGGGTGCCTGGAGAGCCCACGGGGAAGTGTGTGACACTCGAACGGGAGTTCCGCGCGGGCCCGCTGCCTCTGAGCTCGGGTCTCGCTCCAGGAGCCGGTGCGCTCCAGCTCGGCCCAGCCGGGTAGCAGGTCCTGGAGACCCAGAGAACCAGGTCTCCCTCCTTGACCCCCCATCGGGGAGGATCCGGCCTCAGGCTCAAATCCCGCTTCGTCTGCCATTAGAGCCTGTGCTGGAAGAAATGCCTGGCCGACCACTTTCTCCGGAGCCGGGAAAACCCTGCCCGAGGCGTTCTCTGGAGGCTGCTGCAGCCTCGGTTCCCGGCGGTGTCGGGCTGCCGTGGGGCTGCAAGAACAGGGGTGCCCAGTACTCGGTGCTCCCCACGCCCCCGCGCCTCCCTCCAGGGCTTCCATGCCCACTGTGGCAGGCCGCCTATTTGGAAAGGAAACAGTCACCATGGATCTATTTGGGACCGGGAGCGCGACTAAGAAGCCGCCTCGTCGGAGGGTATCTTGCGTGCTTTTCTTCAGGACGTCTCCAACCTGTCTCTTGTTGAATGTCATAGTAATGGGAAGCGCCAATGACAAGATTACTCCTGATTAAGTGCCGTGTCAACCTAATTAGCAGAGTAATTATAAGGTGCTAATGAATGATTCAAAGTTCCTTGAGTTACATTTTACTCCAAATTACCATTTTTAAGAACCTTATGGATCTGCGTGGTTGGCATCGTTTCCGTGACTCGGTGTAAAATGATGCCAGTGAAGGACAGGCTTTAGTTGCTGTTCTCTCTCTCTCTCTCTCTCTCTCTCTCTCTCTCTCTCTCTCTCTCTCTCTCCTCTCTCTTTCTCTTCCCCCCCCCTTCCCCCCTCCCCCCCCCCCCCGCTTTCCCTCTTGAGGACCCGGGAGGTATTGGTAGGTTAGAGATCTTTCTTCCCACGATTTGGAAGTGTGAGTCCCAGATCTGAAAGGAGAAGGTGGTTGGTGATTCATCCTGGGGACATCGAGATCTTTGATCCGGAGTGGGATCCCGCGTTATTTCGAGAGTATGTAGAGCTGTTTCATACCATCCTGGTGTCATTTTTCGTCTCTGACTCTGAGAAGGGACGGAGGCTACCAAGGTGTACCATCTAGGCAGTCTCTCCTTTCTCAGAGGGCGAGCACTTTCATCAGAGATGTGCTGAGGGCAGACGCTGGTGGCCTGAGGGACCCCAGAACCCCTCTAAAGACCTGTGGCTAGCTAGGCCCCGTGGGTGGAGCCAGGCCAGTCTAGGTTGAAGCCTCCGAGGGCTTAGACAGAGGCATTGGCGGGAGAACTGGTTTGCTGGCCCCGCAGACCCTCCAAGGAGATTTCAGGTTAGGCCTTGCGTCCAAAGCTAGGGGACTGATCTCACGGAAGCAACTCCCGTCAGGCTCCAAGGCCCGGGTGAACAGTCTTGGCACCCTGAGGCTCTCGCACAGCTGACCCCCGCGGAAAGGGCGGGGAAAGGCGCCTGCGCTGCAGGAGAATGCAGGGGAACGCTACTCTTCCTCCCCCGGTCAGTTATCATCAGGTATCGATTAGGGTTCCCATTCTGACACCACCCAACAACATCCCCCAAGGAAGTGTGCCTTCTCCTGGGGCCCCAATTCGCAGTCAGCTCGAGGGAAGTGAGGAAGGGGAGAAAACACTTAAAATCCAGCACTGACGGCCCTGCACAAATCAATTATTCTCGACCTTGATAAATAATTCATTTAAGCCTGTTTTTGTTTTGTTCTAACGCCTACAATGACTCAAGAGCTCAAAGGCTGTTGGCGCAGCTTGTGTGGGGCAGGTCGGCAGGGCGTTTTTCTTAGAATAATTCGCAACGTTGGCGGGGGAGACGGTGGGGATATGATCCTAAGGAAGAAATGGAATCTGTACAGAGAGGAATGGAGGAAGACCTGTGGGAGGTGGGGGCTTGGGAGGGCATGTTCTATGAATCTCCAAAGCAAATTCAATAGGCCCCGACTTGTGAATGTTTCCAATCAAACCTTGAAAGAAAATGTCAATATCAGGTTTTCTTGGACTAAATAGTTTAGAGCTAAGTCCTCGGAAAAAATCATAGTGAAGAAAATACTTGCCCCTGATTTCGGGTCCCAGAAAATGTTAGAAATGCCCTCAAAAATCAAAGCCAGGTCACAAGCTTAGGGAAGCAATCCCCCAGAGCGAGGACCTGATTTAACTGTCCTCAGTGTCCACTCCAGACAGTTTCTTTTATGCTGTTATTTTCTTGAGAGAGTATATATAAAGTACACCCAAAATGCATTTTTCTGGCAAAAACAATAGCTCACTCTTCATCTTTAAGAAAAAAATTCAGTGGGGTGTGGTGGTGCAGTCCTTTATCCCTGCACTCTGGAGACAGAGGCAGACAGATCTCTGAGTTCTAAACCAACCTGCTCTACATAGTGAGTTTCAGGATAGGGCTCTGTAGAGAAACCTGTCTCAAAATATGTAAGTAAACAAAAATAAAGTTAAAGAAATCTAAATTCAGTCACAGATGGGGGCAGCTTCAGGTCATTTCCGAGGAAGTATGTATACATTAGCTGAGTTTTAACCTCGAATTCCCTTGCTGGGTTTAAAATGCAAAAAAAGCATGTCCTAAACTAACATATTTTAAAACAATCTTCCTCTTCAAAATCTTCATTGTCTTTTTATATAATATATAAATTCTTGAATTTGGGGAGATTTTTAAATTTGTTGACTTGCTAACTGTGCACACCAGAGAATCTATCTCCTTCCAGGTTGTCCGGGACACACCAATGCCAATCAACAGTGGAATTCTTTTTCCCCACCTCAATAATCCAAACACAAAACTCTGTGCGGTACATCTTCCACCACCCACTTTCACCGTCTAACTTTGAGATTTTTTTAAATTGGAGCATCAGATTTTTAAAATGGATTTAACTTTGATGAAATTTGCCACCAGATTATGATGCGCTTGAAAGTGCTGTTTTCTTCTGGTATCCATTTAAAGAGTCGCTATAACAGGAATGGGGTGCAAAGGCGCCTCTCTCCACTAGGCGGCGCCAACCCCAAACCGAGGTACCATGCTATTGTCTCTGTCTATAAAAGATGCAAGATACACAAATAGGCTCTCCGCAATCTAAGGCTGATTTGGCGACCACGGTGTGACCTTGTCATCTCATGATTGGACCCACGTGCAAGGTTCCTTTCTCTTTTTGCAGTCTTTTAATACATTCCCAACTGCTTTAGATACTGGTGCATATTTGCTTAGAAAACTGACCTACTAAAGAGAAAAATAGGAAAACAACGAAGCTGAGTCTTTTCTTTAGCTGGTCCTTAGTCTGAAACCGGAAGAGTGGATAGTGAGAGCAGAGAGACAGAGGTAAAAATAATAATAAATAAATAAATAAATAAAAAGTAACGAAGTTATTCTAAGAGAAAAGAGTTAAAATGGTAACCTGTGTAACTAGTAATTGTTCTGTGAGACCGAAAGTTTTGAGAGATAGTACTGACATCATAAAATTTGCAGAAGTTATCACTTTACCAAAACATTAATGCTGATAAGTTGGGAAAGAAACTAGTGAAGTGTGTACCAGAAGGCAGATGTGTGATGCCCAGGTCACTCAGAGGGGACACCAACACGGGTAGAGGAAAGCCTGGAGGATTTTGCCAGCTTCTAGTCCTCCTGGCCTTCCCCACCACTAAGGTCCAGTTATTTTCAGCTCTGGGCAGCACCCACCAGCCATTCTTTTTATTCCTTTTCCCCTTGTTAATTCCTTCAGGTATTAGCTAATAAAATTACTGAATGTGCATTCTGTGGCAGGTGCTTGTGTGTTCTGGAAATTGTCATCATAAACTCGGCACAGTGGAAGCTCAGCAGAAGGCAGGGAGTCTCATGTGAGGGTGAGTGTTTGAGACAGCAAGGTTTTCTTTAGGAGAGACACAGGAACAGAGCAGACCCTGAGGTGCAACCCAAGTAGTAGGCTACGGAAAGATTTCTATGACAACTAAGGGTTAAGCCATCCACAAAATTGATCAAGAGTGGGCTACATTCTGTAGGTATATGTTGTGCAGCCAGAAGAGGAGCTGACTGTGTACATCCCCATGCCTGCTGTTGGAATGCATGGCAGGTTATACAGTGTGCGGTTTGATTCCAGGAGACAATCCAGCACCCCCCAAAAGAACAGACTTGTACCCCTTATCTCCATCCCCACTCCTGCTCTTTCTTCACTTTCTAGATTGCCAAATTCTGGAAGACTAGATGATCTTAGCAGGCCTAGGGAAAGGTCTCTTCTAATGCAAAGGCGACAATATGAACGCAGTGAGGAAGAAACTGGAGAAATCTTAATTTTACCCTAAATTGAACCAGCGTTCACTGAAGACCAGCTCCTGGAGAAGTTTAAATAGTTGCCTTGTGGCACACCAGGAACCCTGTCCTCTATGAGATAATTCTGATATCAATTTCTGGGGTTAAAGGGTTTAGAGAGGGCCGCAGCAAAAGAGCGCTGCGCAAAAATGCCAATCAGAGAAGGGGAAATTCATTTACGATGTTAATTAACAAGCGGCTAATTAAAACGGCACTTTGAGCACTAATCAATCGCCTTATTAAGTAAGAGCCATCACTGGAACAAATTGGAAGCTCCCCGCCCAGACTCCAGCCTCGACGCAGGCGGGGCTGCGTTCCCAGATCCCGCGCGGCGGGTGGGAAATTCTGTCTGCTCTCCCACCAGATAGGCAACAAAGCTAGGTCTCGGGTTAAGTCCTGTGGAACCGCCTGCTCCTGCCGCAGGATCCCAGAAACTGGACAAGTGTCTGGAAGGCCGCCTGTAGTGCAATCGCTTCCACTTGGGAGTGAGGGATTGGTTGCCTAGAAAAGCAACGCTTTCAGCCGCAACTAACACCGAGTTTGTCCGGGAAAGAGCTCCTCTCGCGCCTGCCAACAACAAGCGCGGTCTGCCAGCAGCAGAGGCAATTCAGCCTGAAAGGGGGCGCTCTCCGCCCAGAATCCCGCGGTCCCATTCCTCTCCCTCCCCAACCGACCCACCACCCCAGATGAAAATTCCCAGGACCTTCCCCGGGTGTGGCCCAAAAATAGGAAAAAGAGGACCTATTTTAAGGACAAGACACAGCCACCTCCTAGATTCTGTCTCCAGCAGCTCCATAAGAAAGGGGTGAGTGTTCGGACCCGAAGAGAGAGGGAGACCCGTCTGACACACCAGCAGTCTGTCGG
>PVIU01004684.1:85968-88468 GCA_004026605.1 Ondatra zibethicus
GAGTGTGTGTGTGTGTGTGTGTGTGTGTGTGTGTGTGTGTGTGTGTGTGTGTGTGTGTGAAGAGAGAGAGTGAGAGAGAGAGAGAGAGAGATAGAGAGAGAGAGAGAGAGCATTCGGAAGAGGGCCTTTGGAGTGGTGGGTGGTGTGTGGCTTGGCCCAAGGAGTGAGTGGCTTCCGTACTTGAAATGACACATAGATGTCTGAGCTGGCCTCGGGTCCCTCTTCTCCCGGAGGTGCGCCTGATCGCATCTGCTGTTGAATCTTAGCTTGCTTGGGGTGTCCCGGGAGAGACGAACGAATGGCTCCCCTGTGCAAAGTTCAAAAGCATTAATATTTTCATCGTATTACCACTATTCAATATAATAATATTTGCTCGGTTAGAGGCACTAATTAGGCCACATTAAAACCGTAGTGTCTCCCTAATGGTGCGTAATGTTGCCCACGCTCACATTTTTCTCTCTGAGGATGGGCGGCTGGCAGACAAGGGAAGCGAGATCCGTTAGGAGCAGGCTAGATTAGGGTGTGTCACTGCAGTCTCCACGCGGTCCATCGTGTTGGGCCCTGCGTCCAACACCAGACGGCCTCCTCCCCCAGTCCGGCGCTTTGAACTCGCCTCATTGATTTTTGATTCCCTCCCCCCATTTGTGTGTGTATTTTCAATTGGTCGGGGTTTTAATGTTTGGGAGTGCCCGAGTGAAAGAATTAAAATACTTATATACCGGATTCCCTCGGCCAAGAGTTGGGGGCCCTGACTCTTCTGTCACGAGATTCCCTCCCCACCCATCCCCACGTTTTCTATAGAACCTTATTCTGAGATTCGATCGTGAGAATGTAAAGGAAGCTCCCACGGGGCAGGCTGGATTTGGGTATTTTTGCCTATTTGAGGGGGCGGTGGTCCGCTGTGGCGCCTGGCAACCCTGGGCTGGTGGATGTGAGGCTTGGAGCCATGCCCCTCCCGTTGGCGCCAAGCTCACATCACTCTGAATATGTAACATATTTGTAACAAGCGCGGAGGTGTGATGTGTATGCCTGAACCAGGAAGGAGGGGGGGCGAATCTGGATAGAGAAGCCGGGAGCACAGAACTCGCGTTGCTCTGCAATCTAACAATCTGAACATTCCTTTATTAAAAGCTGCCGCGTGACATTTACACTGAGCCACCAGCCTCTCTGCCTCTAATCCAGGCGAAAACCGATGTACCATCGAGTTCTGGCTGCTGCGTGCCGGGCCTCTGCTGTCCCCTTCCCGGCTTGGGGACTACCATACAGCTGAAAGGCCCTTACCCGCGGAGGGTCAGGCGAAGCACCTGCAGTCCTCCTGGGAGCCCAGGGTGACACCTGGCCTCTAACTCCACTCCTGGTCTACACCCTATTCTGGCTCCGCGAAGCCAAGCCTCTAGCTTTTCCTTCCCTCCAAGAAGTAAACTTTCTCCGCCCCCGCCCCCTCCAATAATCCGGTCAGCTGCAGTTTCCCTGCGGTCAGATGCCCGCTCCCCATTCGGTCTGAGTACTCCCCATCAGAACTGCTCAGAGAGCAGGAAGCACATTGATTTCAGCTTGTTCTGTCCACAGACAGGCCCTGACAAGGTTGTTAGAACAGTCGGAGAGGTCTATACAATCACTTAATTACCAAAACTGTCAGTCAGGCGAGATGCGGTCGGCGTCCTGGGCTAAGTCAGGCATTCCAGCATTAGGCCGCGCGCGTGATTGATCGGTGCTGATAGCGTTGCAAAATAATCACGGCGAATTTTCTGATGTGTGATTTTTGTCCCAAGTTCATGCTTCAGAGAGGTAATCGGAGGACGAGAAGGGTCAGTGCCATTTCAGATTACCCGGAGTCCTTCAGAAAGGGTAAAATGCCGGGGGTTGCGCTCTGTGAAAAAGGGAGAGAAAAGGGGAACGGGGAGAGGGAAAGAAAGAGGAGGAAGAGAGCGAGTTATGGATTGCTGGAGGGACTGGAAACAATTCGTCAAACTGCAAGAGATTTCCTTCAGAGCCAGCACATGGCAGATTGATTTTGTCCAACGTCTGTTTAGCCACATTTAAAATGATCCAGCGGTTATTACTGCGATTGGCTTAGGAACTGACAGGCAGTTGTGGACGCAAGGAGTATAGATCCTGTTTACCGGAGACGTGTTCGTAACTGCTGTCAAATACAGTTAAGTAAATATCATTAGGAAAGAGCTCTGTTAAGAGAAATGCCAATCCAATAAATATGCTTTCCCTCCCCTCCCTCCTCAAGGCTGCCGGCGCCTCCCGCCGATGGCTTCCTGCTCCTTTGCAGTTTCGATCAGATGTCCAGGGCAGGCCGCTGACACCCGAGCCTAGAGCGCCAGGTCATTGGCCACCGGGGACTGAGGAGAGAGTAGCAGGCCCGGCGAGCCAGCGAAGCTGGAGCAGGCAGCAGGGAGGTGCACTCTGCGCGCAGGCCCAGAGCCCCCTTCCATCAAGGAGCTGCGGATACCTTCGTGTCCCAGCAGTCAAAGGGCAGCGAGGGCTCCGC
>PVIU01004684.1:93468-123667 GCA_004026605.1 Ondatra zibethicus
AATAATAATCAGCCTGATTTGGGGAATGGGCAGAAAGAACCATATGCAGCCCTGACAAAAAGAATAAGTTTACAAAACAGGAGACGTTTACAATCACTGTGTTCAAAGCCCGGACGGTTTTCTTGTTGCCCGTTGTGACCTCACTTTACCCCACCTTCCTGATTCCTGGATCTTCATGTGCTGTTTGCTCCCTGTGAGATGACAGGAGGAGGCACCAGGCTCTTGCCAGTGATTATTGGAGCATAAAATAAAATCTTTATTGTGCTTCATTGAGGTGTGGGGGGAAATACAGTCCTAGCCACACTGATTTTTCCCCCTAGGAAATGAACCCCGAACTCCCACAATTTGGCTACCTGCTAATAAAAAAAAACTTTTTATAAGGCTGACAATTTACACAGCACAAGGCTTGCTCCGTGGTGATGCAGCCGACAGCCCGTGGGGGGAAATAGGAACCCCAATTTTGCCTAGGAAGGATGGAAGGTGCCCAGCATGGATCTAGCAGAAAGCTATCCCTCTGCATTGTGGGATAGCCCACGTCTAGAAATGACCAATGCCACTCTTCCCTTCGGGCCCTCATTTTAAAATAGAATGTGATTTTTATTTTATCAACCGGACAAATTGTGATTCTGCATCCTGGACCTGTCCAGTGAATGCCACACAGGCCAGGGCTGAACCAATGCTCGCACCGCTAAATGTAATTCAAGGTCTAAAACAATTTCAAAACCCGACACATTACACACTAACTCATAATAACTTCTCTTTGTGCTCTCTAACACATCAAGCTTTCTCATTAATTTTCCTTGACATTTTAGTACTGTCCTTTTCCTTCTTTCTGTTTTTTTTTTTCTTTTTACAAAAATGTTGTGAATAACTAGTGTACGTTTTCTCACATCCAAAGAGTTTCCAAATGTTTGTGCTACGTTTCTAGTTAATTGAAGAATGAAGTATAGCCACAGAATATGGTGACTTAAAATTTAGGGGCAAGATGGCTCAGTGGGCAAAGGCACTTGTCATCAACCTGACAACCTGCGTTTGTTCCAAGAGGTCTACACGGTGGAGGAGAGAGTGATCCCTGTGCCTGTTCTCTGTTCCATACATGTGCGGGCATGAGTGTGTTTGTGTGGAGTGTGCACAGGTGTACACGCATGTAAGCATGCACAAAATAAATAAATGTGAAAAAGAATTAAAGAATCCTTTTAGATGGCAAAGCCTGAAACCACAAACATAGGAGTTAATGTTCAGCTAAGAGGGGACACAGGGTGGAGGTGGGGATGGCAGGGAATGAACCTCTTGATTGGTCCTCAAAACTTGGAATACCATGCTGTCTCTTCCTTCTGTGTTGGTACAAACCATGGCTAGAAACCCATTCCTTCCCAGCTGTGTTAGCTAGTGGGCTAACTATTAATTGGAGACAGTCTTACCTGGGGAGTTACAAAAGGCCTAATACTGTACCCACAAACTGCCAATAGGAATGGTGCCAGGTGTGTATGCTGTTTGGACTAATTACTTAATTTTGACTATCGACCATGTCTAAGTGTGTTTTTAACACAGAAAGGAATTATCTTGACACCATCTGGCAGCAGTTTTTCATGCCTGACAAAATTAAAAACTCACTTTGACGCGTGGCCAGTGATACATATGTGCAGGGTTCCCTGCCGTGCGGATCGACCTCTGACCTCCTGTGTAACAGGGGATTTGTCTCAGACTGTAGTTACAGTAGGTTTATGGAGGTGGCTAATCTGTTACTCAGGACTCAAGACTCTTGTGACAAATAGTCCTCCGCCTGCGTAGTGACAGGGAAGTTTGGAGTGCTTTCCCTTCCTTTTCGTTGTCAAGGAGTGGATCCCGGCTCAAAGACTGGATTCCAGTGAATGTTTTTCATTTCACGGGCTTCTCTAGATTATTAACAGGTAGGAGTCCCGAAACAAATGCTCGTGCAAGTCCCACGGAAACATCCAATAAAGCCTGCTCTTGCCTATACTCACCAGCAACCACAGAGGAAGTTTATCATTGGAAACGTGTGTGTTGATTTTTCTCTGATGACTTGGCAAGATTCTGTCTGGTCTGGAGCCCTCTGTGTTTCAGGCAGGCTTCATCCAAATGTCTTTCTGCCGTAATGGGTATGACGGATTTGGAGGCACACTCAATGTCTATCACTTACTCTTACACACAAAAAAGATTTGTTTTTATTACTTTTAAACTGTGTGTATACGTATGTGGCTATGCGTGGGTAGGTGCACATGTGTGCAGATGCCTGTGGAAGCCAGAAGACGGGGGCAGAACTTCCCAGAGCTGGAGTTACAGGAGGTTGTGTGGGTGCTGGGAACTGAACTCAGGGACTTTGCAGGAGCAGTATGTGCTCTTAACCACTGGGCCGTCTCTCCAAACCCATTAAAAAAAAAGTCAGATAGTCTTTATTAGCTTGTTTATTTTTGTGTGTTCATGTATGTGGATATGGTTTGTGTGTGAGTGTGTGTGTGTGCCATGGCACACGGATAGAGCTCAGAGGACAACTTGCAGAACTCGGTTCTCTCTTTCCTAGCACAAGAGTGCTAGAATCTAACTCAAGTCATCAGATTTGGTGGCAAGCCCCTTTATCTTCTGAGCCATCTCTTTGGTCTTTATCATCCTTCATAATAATGCAGTTTCTAAGAGTGGAACACACCTGTGAAGCTTGCATAGTGTGTAAGCATGTCCTAACCCCTCACGGAAGCTTCAGCCTTTAATGAAATTCCAGCAAAGTCCAGATAACTCGTTTGCCCAGAGTTCTATGTCCATTCAAGTCAAATTTGTCAGCTTTTGATTTTCAACACTGCTTTTTATTTTTGTCAAAGTCAACAAATACTCTGTAAAATTGATAACATGAGTTAATCTGGACAAGTGGCATTCCAAAGTAGAATACCTGGTACCTACATTGGTGTAACAATGTACTTACCCTTTCCTGGAGAGTTAAGCTGCAATGGCTTTGCGTTTACCTACCTCTTTTCCACTGTTGCTCTGAAAGTCTTTCCTGTGTGAATTCACACTGAACACGTATGAATGTATTTTCAGTGTGAGGTTTTCCCTCCACTTCATTTCTATTTTGCTTCCTTCCACGTTCTTTTCCTTTTTTAAACTGAAAGAAAACTTGTATTGCTAGCTTAATTCACAACTTATTATCGTCACTTTGATAACAATCATGCTTATAAAGCCTCATAAATTTTATATATGCCAAGATTTAAGAAGTCCTATCTCAAATCCATTCTTATAAGAAAAGGTGGGTGGTGGTGGTGCAGGTATTCAAAATTTCGCCTGCAGGTAGAAATATATAGTCAAAGACATATTTATTACACCCATGCATCACAATATAATCTATGACTATTGATTCCCAGAAAAATACATCTTCATTTGAGAGGTGAGTTATCTCTTTTTACTTTCCTCGTGAAGAGAATGGCAGATGAATGCTCAGCTCTCTGCTCTTCTTCACTGTGCGAGTGATGGATGACCAGACACTTTCATCTAGCCCTTGTTTCTTCACTAGCTTTCAACTTCTGCTCTTCCTTTTATTATATGTTCCAAATACAAGGATGCCCCAAATACGTCGCTCAACTCATAATGAGACAAACTGCAAATATTAAAGCTGATAATTTTCTCTATGACACTGCAAATTGTCTCAAGAAAGGATCTGTAGGAGACGCTAGGTGGCTCATTGATGAATTAGTAACTGAGGAAAGACGCATACTCACACAATGCGCACACATAGTAGCGTTGCTTCCAATCCAAGAAAGAGCTGCTAAAGCCAACTGTAGTTCTTCCCTATCTTACAATTTTGCAGCCATCATTCGACTTCAATTTGTTGGCTCGGTGGTCATTTCTTAGGCATGAGAGTTTAGAACTGGATTTTACAGCTAAACTTGACTTATATTTTCAGGGTTACTACTTTTATATCAGTAAAACCAGCAGCAACTGTTAAATCCATTCCTAGAAAACAAAGAACATTTCAGCAGATATATCAATGGTTAAATTTTGTGGCTATGTCCCCAATATAATCTCGAGTTTTCTTTCAGTTGCACAAAAGACTTTTATGATCTGACCTTTCCATGACCCGAATTGTAAGCCATGGGACCTGCACTGATTTTAAGTACCCGCACTCCCGGCAGAGGAGAAAGCCGCCTCTGTTATTCCTGCCTCCAGGAAGCAGGTGCTCTTTTCCTCACTGCCTGCTTCGGCTAGATGTTTAGGAAATCTTGCTCAATCAACCCAAATAGGTGAGTTCATTCCGGGATGTCAGTTCACAGTCCTTCCTGCTCTCTTCTGGGAAGAGGAAAGTACTCTGACAAGAGGTGTGTGATTCTGCCTGAGAAAAATAGGGAGGGGGTGAATCCTGTGAAGACCCATATGCAGCCTGGCTCCCCCTGCCTCACGAGATCTTGGGAAAGTCATTAGTTTAACGGGGGTTTTGTCCGCATGATAGGAAACAATGACTTCATGTTTCCCATGAATCCTATACCAGACATGGTTATATCTCTGGGGATATAATCATGGGCAAAACATATAAAGCCCTGGATTCCCAGACCTTATGAGCTACAGAAAATATGTAAGATATTTGAAGAAACATTTACAAGGGAGTTAAGAGGCCCATGGTTGTGGTGTTACAGAAAGCCACGGGCACCGTGGAGGGAACCCTGAGACACTCTCAGGGAGCAGGAGGTTGGGAAGCACATCCTGAATCAGTGACAGCTGAGATGGGAGCCAAGGCATGAGTAGGGAAGCAGGGGATGAGCAGAAATTTGCTAGAAAGCGGGGCTGGGGGAAAGATCTGAGGGAAGAATGTTCTGAGGAGGAAAGCGGGGCTGGGGGAAAGATCTGAGGGAAGAATGTTCTGAGGAGGAAATGCGGGGAGGGCAAAGTTCAAAGACAAGAAAAGGAATCTTTTAAAAAAAATCAAGAATGGTTAGCAGGGTATGCCTGTGATCCCAACAATTTGGGCACTGAGGCAGGAGGATCATGAGTCTGAGGCAGCCTGAGCTACATGGTGAAACTCTGTCTCAAAAATGCCGTAAGATAGAAGTCATTCATATTGCCTAGACTGCAAAGTTGAAGAAGACTTCACATATAGGGAATAAAAGAACTTATAATATTTGAGCATAATTATTTTGAAAGTAAGCCCTCAGCACTAGCAGTGGATTTATTATATAAATGTGATTTATCAATCATGATGACCTTGGGTATATGTCTGTGCCCTTATTTACTCAACAGATGTCTGGTTGACTCAGTAGTTTCAGAGGTTGGTTGAGCCACATGATTAGATAGGTTAAAAACAGCATCAGAGGGGCTTAAAGCACATCCTCTTTCTGTTTGCTGCTCCCTCTTATGTGTGTAGGGTGATCCATCACAAACCATTTCCACTATATTAACTCACTGGATCCCTCAGACGATACTGTGGGTAGGATGTGAAGCCCAAGACTCAGATAGCTTCAAAGACTCGGTCACATGAAAGCGATAACTGCTAACATTTGACATCCATCTCTGCGGTGACCTTTAAGACAATTCGTGGGCATAAGAGACAACTTCTTGATAGAAATAGAAACTAAAACAATAACCTGGTTATCTACTCTATTTTGCTTGTTACTTAGCATTGAAATCTTTTCTCCACTCATCCAACTTTCGCTGGAATTGTGGGTCACAAGGATGAGAGCTTCTATATACTGCAATAAAACCTTCCTCAGTTTGGGCTGGGGACACACAAGCATGAGAGCCTGAATTCAAATCTCTGGCATCCACATAAAAGCAAGATGTGGTGGTGCACATCTCCACCTGGGCCCTGGAAGGGGTGGGGATCCCCAGAATTCACTGGCCAGCCAGCCTAGCTGAACACATGAGCTCCACATTTATTTTGAGACCCTGTTGCAAGGAAGATGTGGTGGCACATACATTTAATCCCAGCACCCGGGAGGCAGAGGCAGGTGGATCTCTGTGAGTTTGAGGCCAGCCTGGTCTATAGAGTGAGTTCCAGGCCAGCTAGGACTACAGAGAAACCTTGTCTCAAAATTAGAAAGAAAGAGAGAGAGAGAGAGAGAGAGAGAGAGAGAGAGAGAGAGAGAGAGGGAGGGAGGGAGAAGGGGAGAGAGAGGGAAGGAAGGAAGGAAGGAAGGAAGGAAGGAAGGAAGGAAGGAAGGAAGGAAGGAAGGAAAGATGCAAAAAAAAGTAGATATGGATAAAGAAGATACCAGACATGAGTCTCTGGCCCACGCACACACTGAAAGTTGCCTGCCAGTTCTCCTCTTATCAGTCCGGCCATCCCTAGTTCTACACCTTCAAGTCTCCTCGTGGCACAGTCTGTGGGTAAAAGCACAGATTTGACATTAGAGCCTCGGTCACTTGCTGTAAAAACTTTGGCAACTCGAGCTTTCTAATCTTCAACTTGCTCAAAGGTAAAACACTGAGGATGAAAAGCAGACAGTCAACGTGATGCTCTTGGCACAGGACACAACAGGTGTTACTTTGTTTTTTGGTTTTTTTTTTCAGGTGTTACTTTGTACTACTATTGTTATTAACAACCTGGGCCACCCTCTGAACATACTCCAGTCTGCCAACGTGCCTCTGAAAATTCAACCCCCAAATCCAGACAAAATACTTCAGAAGTGGGCCATAAAGTCCAGTAACTAACAAACTTGACCAGCATCCCCTCTAGTTGGGCGGACTAGAACAGCCTTTCAACACAGCCAACAAACCATATGTGTAGATACCATGATTAGATTCAGATGCGCACACAGAAATCTGATTTTCTAACTTTGAACAAGTTATTTTAGGGACTTGCTTCCTAAGGTGATATAAGATGAGGCAGGCTTGCCTGGTACTTAGAAAGCCACATGAGTTCTTACACCAAGTGTGAGCAAAAGACTTGCTTATACCATCAAGGTCCTTCTCTCGGTCCAGCCATGGGTGTCCCCCAACAACAGAATTGAGTGATGAGCCCCAGAGGGGAGAATGCTGGAAGGCTGGAGTCTGTAATCTCATTATCAATAGCAGGTATATTGTAGTCATTGTGGCCTACTGTTTTAATATCATGGCACACTAGGCTGTTTTTCAAATACATTGTCTGCAGCCTGGAATTGCCTATTGGAAAAATTCACAGGTCTTGCTATTGTTATGATGCTGTTCTATAGACTAAAACCTTTTTCTTTACACAGCTAGGAGCCCAAACAAACAAAAACCAATAGCTCCCCTGTTCCCCACTGCCCTTTGCCTAAAAAGGGAGATAGATGCTTGTGCATGTCTTCCTAGAGTCTCGTGCAGAGGTAGCTAGATGGCTAGATGCATACAGACAGATGGAGTAGGTAGAAAGAGGGAAGGGTGGAAGACTGAATAGATGGTGTCTGGAATTTTGAAGAATAGAGGATAGACAGGAAGATGGACAGACAGGCAGGAAGGAAGGCAGACAGACAGGTAAATATGTGGGTAGATGATAATGATGAAAAAAGAAAGAAGGAAAGAAAGAAAGGATAGATGACAAGATAGTAGACAGACAGACAGACAGACAGGATAGAAGACAGGCTAGTAGACAGACACATGATGCCATGTGGGGCTCTTTCTGTTTCTAAGGAAAGCTTGTCAGACAGTTTACGAGGCTGCTTGAGTTCTACTCCTGACTCCACTACCAGTTGGCTCATGACTCAGATTAATCTTTGCGACTCTCGTGGCCACTGCAGTAAATGCGAGGTGTTCCCAGCTCGCAAGTCTGACTACCTTGATAGGGTTTCCGTGGCTCTTACTCTGCACACTCGTCTCCACCAGCCTCCTTGCCACTCCCCGCCAACCTTGCTTTGCCGGGATTTTCAGTGCGCGTGTGTTACTGCTCACAACTGCCAAGCATGCTGTCAAGGATGTTCATGTTTTTGGTAAATAAATGGTTTGATGTACTTGGGACCAAATGACAGCTACGTTCTGTTTCACCATAAAGACAGTCTCTCACATGCTGCCCCTCATAAGCCTGTGTGTGGAAGCCAAGCTATCTAAAATCAGAGGGGCATGCCTGGTTTCCTCTGATCCAACTGACAGTGCTCAACTCTTATATATGCATTAAAAATTAAACTATAGTTTAAATTCCCCCACAAACAGCTTCCTCCCCTTTGTTTGCACCATCCTGTTTATGAGGTAGGACCACAGTCCATTGCCTAGTGCTATCCTTGAACTCCTGGCCCCAGTGATCTTCCTGCTTTAGCCACCAGGGAGGTCAAGGCACAATACACCATGGTGCTAGTTACAGACTTCACTTTGCTCTATCCTTCCACAGGGACAAGAGCCCTGTCATGTAGTAAGGAGGCCGCTAGTTTGTTCCCAGCCGCTCAGCCCCAAAATAACCACACAATACTGTATTAATTAAATCATTGCTTGGCCCATTAGTTCTAGCTTCTTATTGGCTAACTGTTACATTTTAATTTAACCCATCTCCATTAGTCTGTGTATCACCACGTGGCTGTGGCTTACCAGGTAAAGTTCCCAGCGTCTGTCTCTGGCGAGCTCCGTGGCTTCTCTCTTGCTCTGCCCTTCTTTCTCCCAGCATTCAGTTTACTTTTCCCCGCCTACCTAAGTTCTGCCCTGCTATAGGTCCAAAGCAGTTTCTTTATTCATTAATGGTATTCACAGCATTCGGAGGGAAATCCCACATCACTGTCATGTTTTAACTTTCTGTAAAGTAAGTCTGGTAATTAGCAAGTACGTACATAATTCTGCATCATTAAGGTGGGAGGGGGCTTTGGCAGGATTGTTTCAGGGCAATCTCACCACATTCTCTTTTAGCTGGAAACTGCACATCCGAGGCTCCCTGCCCCCCAGTGGCCGTGGTCGGAGTGGGTACATGTGGCAGTAGGAGCCACACTCTGCACTGAACAGAAAGGTTGAAGCCAAGCCTTTCTCTCAAGATGGAGTTGGAGCCAAGAGTGTGGGCTCACGTGAGATTGTGAAGAAGCATGCCGACTGGTGCCTCCAACTGACACGGAAGGCTAGAAGCCTGGAGCAGCCAGAGGCACTGCCGTGTTGTAGCAGCTCCTCAGGGGCATGTAAAAGAATCGCCTGATGCAATAAGATCAGCTGAGGTCACTGCTGGTGGCTTCCTGATCCTTGTTCCCTCTGATTTTCCCTATGTTTAGTTCAAACTTTAATTTTATGCAGTAAATCCCTCATACTTGAAATATACAGTGTAGCTGAAACCTAGCCTGGGAATTGATAGCTTCCTGAGCAAACCATGATGTCATAAAACAGTCAAAGTACTAGGAAAGTCCATTATGATGCCCAGTCGTGTGAGTGTGGTTATTTACATTTTATTTTATATTTATGTATTTATATATTTTGTGATTAGTGGTGTGCATGTGCCAGGTCATGTGTGGTTGAGGTTAGAGGACAACCTGGGGGAGTCTATTTTCTCCTTCTACCATGTGGGTACCAGAGATCATACTTGGGTTGGCATCAAGGACCTTTGCCCTCTCAGCCGTCTCAATCAGAGAAAGCTGGCTTTGTGTACTTTTGCCACAAAGGAACACTTAGTAACTTATTTCACTTCTCAACCTCTATCTCTTTTTCAGAAAGTGGGGTCACTAGCGATCCTATCTTTTGGACTCTCTAAGAGACTTTAATGACTTTCACGGATCGTCCTTCCTGATAGGACCAGAAACCAGTACCTACGGCTGTCACTACGTGGGCCCATTTCTGTCCTCTGAACAGGCTTAAGAGTCCCAGCTACCCTCAGAGCACCTTAGAGAGAGAGAGAGAGAGAGAGAGAGAGAGAGAGCCGACTCCCCTAACAGTGGGGCATGTAGCATGCTGAGCCCAGCAAGCCTTGATCTCAGCCCCTTCTTCTGAGCACAGTCTGAAGAACCACCCAGCTACTCCTCTTCAGGGAAACCCTCCATGGGCTCAGAGACTTTTCCTCTCTCTGTTCTTCTCCAAACCAAACATTGGGACAATGGAGGGATGGTGAGGACTGCCCCCAGTGAACTGCTAGTACACGCTTCCTTAGCGATCACTCCAGATGTTAATGAATTGGAAGACTAATTGTGCCAACGACAAGTCATTCACATTAAGGTGTCACCGTAATTGTGCATTTTAAACTGTTACTGTAGAGGTTTATCCTCTTGTTAAAGAGTGTTGGCCATCAGTGAGGATGTGGGGAGGGATGTGTGTGTGTCTCCTGCTGGGGATGAGAAAGGGGAAGGTGTGTGAGCCCTACTGGGCTGCTCGGAGCCCTCTTCCCTGTCTTCCTGTAGAGTGACTTCAGCACCCGGAGAGGGAGGGAGAGTGAAGTTAACTCCACTTTACTCTTCGGAGGACCTCATCCTAACACTTGTGAGGCCTGAGGCAAGAGAACAAACGGAGGCATATGGATCATATGTCTAAATATTTAGAAGTTATAAACAAGGCTAAAGACTGTTAAATTATGTTCTATCTTTTTACCTCGACAAATAAATATTCATCATGATAAAATCGAGGAAACATGCATAGAGCTGTTCTGTGTGTGACTGACAGTCAGCAAAATATCAAAGATGACTGAATTAATTATTATTGTGCATGTATGAGGCCCTGTTGACAAGCTGGTGATGCAGGGATGAGGAACAAAGGCATACATAATTCATTAGCTATCATATATTTATTACATGAAATTTACTTGTCTTACTTTTTAAAACTCAAAAACGCTAACTGTATTGCTAGGGCCAAGATTTTTACATGTGTTCTATTGACTTCAGGGATAACCAATCTTTTAACTTAAGTTGATATATATAGCATATGACTAAACTTTTAATTTCAATTTGGAAAATTTTCCTTCTGCTTAAGAAGGAGCAACTGAAAATTTTTTACATAAAAATTTTTTGCTACTGCTTTTTGTTTGTTTTTTGAGACAGGGTTTCTCTGTGTAGCCCTGGCTGTCCTGGAACTCTCTCTGTAGACCAGGCTGGCCTTGAACTCACAGAGATCTGCCTGCCTCTGCCTTCAGAGTGCTGGGATTAAAGGTGTGTGTTACCACTGCCTGCCTATAAAAGTTTATTTTAAGGTTTATTTTTATTTTAAGTGAATGACTACTTTTTGCTTATATGTCTGTATGTTCTGTATGTGCACCATGTGCTCAAGAAAGTCAGAAGAGGGCGTTGGCTCTCCTGGAACTAGAGTCACAGACAGTTGTGACCTGCCATGTGGGTGCTAAGAACCAGACCACAGGGTTCTGCAACAGCATCCAGTGCTCTTATCCACTGAGCCATCTCCAGCCACAGCAACTGGAGTTCCTGGTAAATTCTTTCTTTTAAAGATGAATTTGACAGTTTGTTTTTAAAAATTTTTTTTGTTTGTTTGTTTTTTTTCGAGACAAGGTTTCTCTGTGGCTTTGGAGCCTGTCCTGGAACTAGCTCTGTAGACCAGGCTGGCCTTGAACTCACAGAGATCCGCCTGCCTCTGCCTCCTGAGTGCTGGGATTAAAGGCATGCACCACCACTGCCCGGCTTTTTTTTTTTTTCAAAATATTTATTCATTATGTCTACAATATTCTGTTTGTGTGTATGCCTGCAGGCCAGAAGAGGGCACCAGACCTCATTACAGATGGTTGTGAGCCACCATGTGGTTGCTGGGAATTGAACTCAGGACCTTTGGAAGAGCAGGCAATGCTCTTAGCTGCTGAGCCATCTCTCCAGCCCAAAAATTTCTTTGTTTTCTTTTCTTTTTTCTTTTCCTTTCTTTTCTTTTTTTTTTTATTTTTTGAGACAGGGTTTCTCTGTAGCTTTGGAGCCTGTCCTGGAACTAGCTCTTGTAGACCAGGCTGGCCTTGAACTCACAGAGATCTGCCTGCCTCTGCCTCCCAAGTGCTGTAACTAAAGGCCTGTGCCACCACCGCCTGGCTTAAAATTTTTTAAATTAAATTTATTTGGGATGTGTGTGTTTGTGTATCTCTCCTTCCATATGTGTCTGTGTGTCTGTGTGTGTTTGTGTGTCTCTGTATGTCTTTGTGTGTGTATATTTGTACATACATCTGTGTGTTTGTGTGTGTCTATTTGCATGTGTGTCTGTGTGTATGTCTGTGCATGTCTGTTTGCATGTGTGTCTGTGTGTGTTTATGTGTATGTGTGTGCCTGTGTGTGTGCCTGTATGTGTGTGTATGTGTATAGTGACATTTCAATTGTATTTTAATAAATAAAGTTTGCCTGGCTGTAAGGCTGACCAGTGTGGCTGTTTTGCTCTCCTGATCCCCAGACGGGCTTTATTTATTAAAATGCAATTGAAACGCCATTACATGTATGTACCTGTGTTCATACATGTGCCACATGCACATGGAGGTAAGAAAACAACTGCAGGTGTTGGTCCTCAGGAGTGTCCATCATCTGCTGGAAACAGGGTCTCTCACAGGCCTGGACTTTTACCATGTAGGCTCAGCTAGCTGACCCGCAAACTTTCAGAGATATGCCTCTCCCTGCTTCATATCCCTCCAACACGGGAATTACAGGAGCACATAACTGCACTGGCTCTTTTAGCAGGTTCTGGGACTGCAACTCCAGTCCTCCTGCTTGAGAGGCAAGTACTTTATTGACTGAGTCATTTTTCTAGACCTCATAATTGTTGTTTGATACACTGTTGTAATTTTTATATCAATATGTTAAAGGAATATCTAAATACATGTTTCTTATATCTTTTTTCATGTTTTCTAGTGTCGGATTATTATAAAGGAAAAAAACATCACTAGAACACTGGTTAATTTGTTTAACTCTTTCTCCAACTGAAACGGTAGGTGGGCACTGGTGGTGGCACACGCCTTTAATCCCAGTACTCAGGAGGCAGAAGCAGGTGGATCTTTGAGTTCAAGGCCAGCCTGGTCTACAGAGGGAGTTCCAGGACAGCCAGGGCTACCCTCGAAAACCTGGTCTTGAAAAACAAAAAACCAAAATAACAAAATAGAAGTGTAATCTGTGTGAGCATGGTGGTACACACCTGTAATCCCAGCAAGGCAGGAAGATGTCATGTTCAAAGTTAGCTAGGACTATGTAGTGCGACCTGTCTCAGGGTTGAGGGTGGGGAATGAATTGCATTGGCCATGAAATGGTCTACACTAACATTGAAAATAACTGCTAATTATTACACATGATTAGCTCTGTCGTGACCCCCACATTAAGGGCACCTTCTGTGGGGGTCCAGCCTCGATGGGGTTCACACATTCCAGGGGTGTGTGGACTAGAAATATTAGGTAGGTGGGAACAGAGATCTAAAAGAAATACAGAGACATACGATAAAACCAGGAGGGCAATCCAGTGAACATTGAATATGCCGAATTTATTTTCCATATGCTTATATACCCCAATCCAAAAAGGGGGGAGGCAAAAGACTGCTTTCCCATGACACAAAGAACAAACAGAGAAATTACCTCTTCATAACCTGAAACATCAAGCCATATCCTGAGTGAAACATTCTGTTGTTTAGGCAGGACTTGCAGCGACTGCACCTTAGGCCAAGCATCCTGTAGGCAGCAGCTCCCTGGGCCAAAGCTCCTGTCATATCCTTGAAGGAGCAGGAATAGGCTTGAATTCTCTGACCTTTGGTCAGAGTGGAACAGATCCCCCCTCTCTAGGCCATCATAATATTCAAAACACCAAGTAACCGTACCCTGGGTCAAGACATTTTGTTTGTGGTCACTTCTTAAGTCAGACCTCTTGTCGATAACTTTGAAAGAGCAAGAGCAGGCTTAAACTCTCCGACCTTCGGTCAAGGTGGACGGACCCACTTCTGTGCCCCCACATAGCTCCTTGGTCAATACTTTCCTGTGCTAATATCTTCATGTATTACTGGAGTATTAAGGGCACATTAACTTTGTTAATTTTTGGTATACTTTTATGTTGATTGGTCGTCTGGGGCAGGAGAGCTTGGGGAAGTTCAGTGTGGACTACTTGCCTGGTATGAACAAGTTCTGAAGTCCAGTCCTTAGTAGCTTCCCTCAGGAGAACAGAACAAAACAAAAATCAAGCAATTGTTTTAATCACTTTGAAAATGAGGTAACCAAACATTCTATCTGTACTGTTTCATTAACATTTTGACAGAATTTCTAGTGACAAGCAACAATTCCTATTGAGAAGCTGTGGGCAGTATGGAAGCTCAGCGCTTTGACTCCCATTCTTCCATTATTTCCATTAACTTTTGTGGTATACTTTTATTTTGATTGGTTGTCTGGGGGTAGCATTTAAAATTAAGTTAAATTAACAGCATTTAGATAGCATTTCCACCATATCTCCAAAAGTGATTTTAAGATTATCACCTCATGTAGGCAGAGGCTGCTCATTTTTTTCCTGGCTGCCCAGACCAGAAATAATCACACAGAAACTGTATTAGTTAAATCACTGCTCAGCCTATTAGCTCAGACTTCTTATTAACTAACTCTTACATCTTACCCATTTCTATTATTTTGTATTTTTACCACGAGGCTTATGGTTTACTGGTAAGGTTCTGGGGTGTCTGTCTCCTATGGCGACTACATGGCATCTCTCTGACTCCGCCTTTTTTTCCTCTATCGGTTTGAAATTCCTCCCTTACTCTATTCTGCCTTGCTATAGGCTAAAGCAGCCTTATTCATTAACCAATAAATGTAACACATATATAGAAGAATTTTCCACACCAACCTCATTTCACCTTTGTCTCCAGGAAGACTTGGAGGGTGTTCACAACATTTGAAATGTTATCAATGAAAACAGTTGACACCATATTGCCTAGTAACAAGTCAAATGCACAGGCTATACCATAGACACAAAATCTGTAGATCGAGGGCTGGCCAGTTTTCCAGATAGCAAATCTTTCTCTTCATACTGTGCTGTCCCCATGAACTTTTAAATCATCTCAATAAAGCTGGATCTGGTTCTAAGTTTTGCAAATTTGAATTTTATTTTATTATGCGTTTTCATAAAACTGAAATTCTGTGCCAGTGCCAGCGTTCAGAATGTGTTCGGCTGTCATGACTTCTGCAGGAGACTTAGCCATGCAAGTCCTTAGCCGTGCAGAGTTGTGAAGCAGTCTCTCTCCTCCACATGTTACTATAGTGATTTTTGGTATGATGTAGGAGTGTTGTGTGGCTCAGACTCAAAGAGAACCAAGGAAATGCTTGGTGCTACTGGGAAATGACACTTATTATGCAAAGATTTACATACACTATTTCAGAGAAAGCCTGCCACATGTTGGTTTGCCTTTTACCTATCTAAAGGTGCTTCTGCCACTCAAATCCTCCAAAAACTCCAGGGCACTGCCTGTTTCTGAGGTAGATGGTTGCAAAATCCACAAAACTTCCTCAATTTAGCCATGTTAATACTTAAAGGAGATGAGGATTTTCCTAGGTCTTGGACTGTCTTTCTCTCTCTCTCTCTCTCTCTCTCTCTCTCTCTCTCTCTCTCTCTCTCTCTCTCACACACACACACACACACACACACACATCACCTTGTGTCACTGTTGACTCTCCACCCGGGTGTGTGTGTGTGTGTGTCTATGTGTGTGTGAGAGAGAGATGTTGGGGGGAGGCAAGAAAGCCACGGTCACCCACATGAAGGTCAGAGAACAAGAACTCTATGGAGTCATTTCTCCCCTTCCACCTTCATGTGGGTTCCAGGAACCAAACTCAAGGCAAGATCCATTGCCCACTGAGCCATCTTGCCTGCCCCACAAGTTAGCTCTTGTCCTCAGGATTACTAATCAGTGATCATGAACACGGATGTGGTTTTCTAGGTGTAGGGTACTACAACACGACTTTTCTTGTCTGATAATTCTAGGGATATGTGTGGGATAAGCAGTGCCCTTCATAGGTGGTAAACTTGCTGGGCAGGCAGTTGGCCACTAGAAGTGCCCAAGCTTGACCATGGTGGATGAAAACCCAAGTTCTCAAATTCTAAATGGCCCAAATGGAAGAAGTGAAATCTTCGGTCCAAAACAATAAAATAACTTTCTTTCTTATTCCTTTTTTCTTTTTTAACCAAAATATGTGTCAAAATATTCCCCAAGCAGAAAAACATACACCCATAGCATGGTGAGATCTTCAAAAGTCCCTACGTGGAGTATGACGAAGGTGTGTTTTCCTGGTCATGAGATTTCAGATTTTCTGTTCTAGGAAGTATGAGTCAGAATTATGGCTCCCCTCGAAGGTGGTGCCCACCCTTTTATCTAAGCGGAATGCAGGCAGCAGGAAGAGCATGAACACACTTCCTCCAACAAGGCCTTGCCTACTCCAATTAGGCTGCACCTCTAATAGTGCCACTCTCTTTGAGTCTATGGGAGCCATTTTCTTTCAAACTGCTATGTTCTACTCCCTGCCCCCCCAGACATGTAGCCATATCATAATTCAAAATGCATGTAGCCCAACTTCAAAAGTCCCTATAGTCTATAACATCTCAAACTTGTTTAAAAGTCCAAAGTATCTTCTGAGATTCTTGCAATCTCTGTTTTTTGTTTGTTTGTTTTTGTTTTTTATCTTTCAAACAGGGTTTCTCTATAGCTTTGGAGCCTGTCCTGGAACTAGCTCTTGTAGACCAGGCTGGGCTCGAATTTACAGAGATCCACCTGCCTCTGCCTCCTGAGTGCTGGGATTAAAGGTGTGCGCCACCACTGCTTGGCTTCATGCAATCTCTTAACTGTAATCCCCTGTAAAATCAGAAAGCAGATCACACACTTCCAATATTCAGTGGCACAAGATATACATTACAACTCCAAAAAGAAACATAGTGAGGAAACACCTGACCAAAGCAAGGTTGAAAACTGCCTGGGAAAACTGCATCTCCAGGTCTGATGTCAAAACACTCTTCAGATCTCAACTCCTTTCATCTTTGTTGATGGAAACACACTTCTTTCTCTTGGGCTGGTTCCACTCCCTGTTAGTAGTGCCTCTCAGCAGGCTCCCACAGCTCTGGCATCTATAACATCTTGGGGTCTCCAAGGCAATGCAGGCTCCAACTTCACAGCTTCATGAAATGGCCTCTCTTTAGTCCTCCATTCAGGGACACTCCTAACATATGCCTGGCCACAGCGGCTTTCTACGCCAGAACCCGGTGGCCCTATGCTGCCAAGTTCTGCTGCTTACTGGCTTCAGAACAATTCCACCTTCACCAGCTTTCTATTTCCCATGGTGTCCTTCAGTGTATAAACTTGGCTGTCCTGAAACTGGGTCTGTAGGCCAGGCTATCCTCAAACTCAGAGATCTGCCTGCCTCTGCTTCCCAGTCCATGGTACCAACTTCTGTCTTAGTTAGGGTTTCTATTGCTGTGAAGGACACCATGACCATGGCAACTCTTATAAAGGAAAACATTAAATAGAGGCAGCTTACAGTTCAGAGGTTCAGTCCATTATCATCATGGTGGGACGCAAGGCAGTGTGCAGGCAGACATGGCTCTGGAGAGCCAGCTGAGAGTCCTGCATCCTGATCAGCAGGCAGAAGGAAGAGAATGGACACACTTCCTCCCACAAGGCCACACTCCCTAATAGTGCCACTCTCCATGAGCCTGTGTGTGGCGGTTTCCTTTCAAACCCCTACAGTCTCCTTAGCCTGTCTCGTCTGTAGAGCTGAGATGAAGTTACAGATAATTTTCACATGGGACATTTGTCTAATCATGACATTTACTCAGTGATGGACAATAGTATATTATAGTCTCAGCAGACTATGGTGGAGTTGAAAAGTTCTGAACTAATTAAGGCCTGGGTTTTAATCTTAGTGAAGCATTCCCAGCTGGTCCCTGGAAGAGGAGAAACCATGGGGGAAAACCATGTGGCAGGTCAGGAGTAAGAGACATTGCCTCAAATAGCCTGTAGATGCCTATAGGAGGAGCTGACCCCCTGTGGGCTTTTTTGGTTGGGATTTGGAAAGGGCAGCCCCAGGGGAGGGGCCACAGCTTGGTGCATTGAGGGTAGGGTTTGGGGAGGGCAGCTCCAGGGGAGATTCCCAACACCTACTGAGGTCACAGCTGCCAAAGTGTTGCTGATGTCCACCACACCAGTGTTTCAAACCTTCAATGTTTAGCATATGACAATTGTGCCCTGACAATTAAGTGTGTTACATAATGCCCGTAGAAATAGTAAGTGTGTTTGAGTCATTCAGTACTGCTCTGTGCCTTCTCTCATTGTTCTACAGTGTACAGCTACTTGTCGAGACTTCCATGAAGTGCTATTTTGCTCCAGAAGCCTCCTCCATCTTAGCAGTCACCAGAGGCCATGGCAGGGTTTGGCCTCCATCATCTAGATTTGTGTAAGCATGGTCTCTGATGTCCATACAGTGGCAAAGGCTCCTGGTGGCTCACTTCTCAGGTCACGACCCTGTCCTTCAGTGGCACACAGCTGTGTTCAGCGCCTTCCTTCCCAATCCCCTCTTCTACACTCCTTCTTCCCAGAGAGGGTGCTTTCAACAGCTGTTATGATATTAGATTTGGAGAAAACCGTCCTTTTGACACCAAGAACAACATGAGTACATGTGGGAACACGCAGATCTATGTTTTTAATGAAGCAAAATGAGCTTGAAGAAATTCAGCATTTGGGAGACATAAATTCAAGGGCAACTTGATATTTCATAATTTTTGATGTTGGCTTTTTGTGTGTGTTTTGTTTTAAACCAAAAATCTCCACCTTTTGACACTTTGTTAATAGTTTTGTTGATTCAAAAGTAAAGGTGTGCTGTACTTGGGCTCTTAGGATATCAAACAGGGCCTTAACCACAGATCTAAGGGACCTAAAGACAAGGGATGGAAAGGCCACCGCATTCATTCTTCATATCAGTAATTTCTTTGGGGGGCGCCTAGCTGATCTGGAACTTTTTTATGTAGACCAGGCTGTCTTCCAACTCACAGAGATTCTCCTGCCTCTGCCCTCTGAGTGCTGGGATTAAAAGTGTGTGTCATCACTGTGAGCCCTTAGGCTCTTTTCCTGAGGAGGTAACTTGGGGGCATGCTGGAAGGCTAGACAGAGGTGCTTGTGAGCTTTGTGCTCAGGAGAAACCAGAGAGTCAGTCTGAGGCAGTCAGAACAGGACTAGGTCCAACCTGCTCGGCTGGACCCTGCCACTGACTCTGAGGAACTAAAGCAGCTGACAAGTGGTTGAGCCTCTCTGCTCTTGTCTCCTTATTTGCAAAATGAGAGAAAGGATGGCCTGGACTTCATAGCGCTGTGACAATGCAGAGGTGAGTCCATGTGGGGTCTTTAGAACAGGGCACAGCATGTGACGCGTGTTGTGTTGTGTTTTGGCTGTGAAGGTCCCCCAAAGGCTCACGTGTTGAAGTCCACAACCCGTAGACTCAGCCGCTGAGAAGTGATTGGAATATGACAGCTCTGATTGAGCAATGGAGTCATTCTCTAACATATTCATGACTTCATGGAATTATTGGGGGGGCGGGGGATGTTGATGGGAGCTTTGGGAAGTCAGACCTCACAGGAAGAGAGGCCTTCGGAGGCATGTGCTAGGAGCCATATCTTGCCCTGGCTCGTTTCTGTTTTCCTCTGTGACTTCTTGGCTGTCATAGGTAAGCAGCTCAGCCACAACCCACCGTGATGCTCTGCCTCACCGAGGCCCAGAAACAATGGAGCCAGAAGGAAAACTGTGACCCAAAATAGGTCTTCTCTTCTTTAAATCATATTTTTCACAATGACAAACAGTTTAACATGTTCATTATTAGTCTCACTTGGGTAACATGTTCTGTTTAAGTAGTTAGAAATTCTTAAGTTATGTTCACCTGTGAACGTAAGTGGGGAGGGTGTACAAAAAAGACACGATAGAGGCTTCTCTGTATAACCAGCCGTTTTCATTGCGTTCTCAGAGAATGCTTTAACTAGTTTCGTACTGAACTCCAAAGTCCTACCTGGCTTTGATCATCCTACTTAGAAAAGGCTTTTTCTCTTTCTCTCTGTTTTTCTCCTTTAGTATCGGTCTCTGTCTTGGTTAAATTGGGACCCTTGGATTAAATGAGCCATGTCCAGGTAAGTTTCACCATTCTCAATTTGAAAATACAGTTGCAAAATCAAGAGTCCATTGTTTTCCCTGCTTCACTGGGAAGAATCCAAATTTTCACCCAAGAGCCAGCCTTTCCCTTGCAAGTCTCAGATCCCCAAAGTCACGTGTGATTGCGGAGAAGGAAACATCCAGAAAGAGGGGCAGCAGCTCCTCAGCTCGGCGCAAATTAGGATTGCTGCCGCTTACATGGGGAAACGAAAGCCAGTTCTCCAGTTTGCAAACCAACTTCACAGGCTCACTGTAGGACCCTGCTTGGAAATGGGCTGAATTTACAGCGTTCGCCAAAGCCTCCCGAGTGTTGTTTACAGTGTTTGCTTCACAGGGAGGAGGATTAAGGTTTCGGCAGTTTAGGGAACAAATGCACACACAGGGAAGCAAGCAAGCAAATTATTTAATGATTATTTTTAAGAAACATGTCACTGTGCAGGGAAAGTGTTTGGAGAGGCATTCAAGGCCCATGTCACTGTGTGACACCTCTTTATTATCACTTCAATGCAGCGAGTCCAGGGGGTAGGAGCAGAAACTCTTACTATTTCTGTCTTCCATGTAACACTTCATACAAAAATAATGACTTCAGTCCTCAGAGCCCCACCCTAATGTTTTAGAAAATACCATGTTTATGCCCGAAAGCAGCGCCTTTTCGTATCTCAAACATTTGATGTGCTGTTTGCTCAATATTATTGAAAGAACGGTTATTTGCATTTCCTGGTAGCTATCAGTCAGGCATTCTTCCTCATGGTCTCCCTTTAAAGAGGGCATCCGCAATGAGATAAAATACAAACACTCAACAGGAAGGTTGTTTCCATGTGGCTATGCCAAGTGAATTTTAAGTTTCCCTTTTCACTTTGCAGGCCTTGTTGCAGAGCTGGGGGCGGATTAACGCGGTTCCGAGACTTCCGTGTATCAGAACACGGATTTGCCGACAACAGCTGCAGCAAATTCCCCTGACTGAGAAGAATTACAAGTATTATCACCTAGATCATTAAACTGGGTTCATAGATTGCGCAATATCTCCAATCAATTCATCTACGGGAACTTGAAGCCAGCTGGACCCCCTCAGCGAGAACTTGACTTAATTGGCCAATAAGTGGCTGAAAAGGTAGATGCTATTTGATCGCATTACCGAGTGGGCATGTGATTACAGTCTGCAGCAGCGTGGAGGGTGGACCGCAGGTCAGCCCTTTGGGGGAGGGCTAAGTTAATGTCCACTATTAAGTGCTACTGTGAAAAATGGTGGTTTCCTTGGAGCTCAGACGGAGAAGATGGTCCAGGTCAGGCTCCAGCTGATGGAGTGGGCGAGAGACACACATTTATCAACTTTTGGCCTCATTTCTGCCTTGGTAATAGTCCACACTAACCACTCTGCTGTTGCCTGGTTTCCTGTCTCCTTTTCATTTTTATTGGCACAACCTGAAAATATTGCCCCAGCCAATGAATCTATCTGGAAGGAAAAAAAAATCACGTCTCCCCCAACGGTGTCCCAAGAGCCCTTTCCGCAGAAAGGTTAAAGAATTAAGAATCTGAAGAAAGCCCTGTTTGTACATTTTTACGGATAAGCATTCTTTCTCTCTGGCGACTGAAGCATTGTTTGCATATTAGATGTTATTACCCCCTACCAACGCCGGCTAAGAAAATGAGCACGTCACATCTAAGTATGGGGCCAGATTGCTGGCACACACACAAAAAAAGCAGTCCCATGTTGAAACAAAGGTTTCTTAGCATAAAGCTACTGTGGCATTTATTTCATTTCAGCCAGTTTGTCCATGTACACACACACACACACACACACACACACACACACACACACACACGAGAGAGAGAGAGAGAGAGAGAGAGAGGAGTGAGAGTGAGAGAGTAAAACCCAGAGAGCTTTTGACAGATTTAGTTCAATATTTCGAGTTAACACGCCTGCAACAGCATACTGTCACTTGCATTATTGGTGTTAGACCATAGCAGGTATATTGGGGGTCCCAAGACAAAAGTTTCAGTGTGCGGTAATCATGTGGAAACCTACCTATTTAGTAGATTTTTTATTAAACAATATCATTTTACCACATAATTGCTTATCTTGTTTTTTCCCAAATTACATATTTGTCCGTTTGTCTGTTTGTTTAATGTGGGGTGGAGCACACACAGCGGTGCATACGGAAGTCAGAGGGCACCCCGCAGGGACTGGATCTCTCCTTCTACCATGTGGCTCCTGAGGATTGGACTCGGGACGCTGGACTTGGTGGTAAGAACCTTTGGGCTCCATCTTGTCATCCTGCATTTGAGCTTGTAAGCAAAAGGGAGGTTGGGCAATCGCTCAACCTATGGCCAGGTTTGCACTGCAGCCTAAGTGATGGAAAACGCTTTGAAGCTGCCTAGTGTTCATAGGCTCACAGATGCCGGTCACATTTCCCTCCTTCCTTCTATACATTTGCTTCTGTAGGTGTGATTAGTGGTTCCAGGACTTCCTTGTTTCTGTGTCATTTGTACTGATGTGCTGGTGTGCTACAGCAGAGGTCTATGTGCTCCATGCTGGAGCCATTGCCTTCGTGGCAAGTGGGAAATGTAATATCACATGTTTACATGTTTGCTTTGTACTGACAGCCCTGGCTGTCTTGAGCTCGCAATGTCACAGAGATCGGCCTGCCTCTGCCTCCTGAGTGCTGGGATTAGAGGTGTGTGTTACCATGACCAGCTGAAGTATTTTAAGACCAAGAGGCTTCCAGCCCAGTGTGGTGGTGCACACCTTTGGCTCCAGCACTCAAGAGCAGAGGCAGGAGGATCTCTGTGAGTTTGAGGCCAGCCTGGTCTACAGAGTGAGTTCCAGGACAGCCAGGGCTACACAGTAAGATCCTGTCTCAGAACAACAATAAAAGCATGTTTTTTTCTTGTGTGTGTCCAATGCTTGGTATATTCCTTATATTCAATAAACATGAAGGAATGAGTATTACATCTAAGACACTAAACATGACGATCCACTGCCTTTGTCTGTCTATGAGGACGGACCAGCACAGGCTCCCAAACAACATTTGCCTGTCAGAGAATCGGGATAGCTCAAGAGCAAACTTGTAAGATTCCATCGCTGTGCAGCTCCATCCCTTTCCCCAAGGTGCTCCTGGGCTCCAGGTGCTACCACATCCCGTCATCCCATTGTCACACACCTTCCCCAGGCCTCCCGTTTGTCATCTGCCTGCCTTGGGTCACCATCCTTCATTAGAGTCCCTCCATGTTCTCTATTTTCTTTAATATTTCATGTCCCTGTATCATCCCACCCCACTTAACTAGAAGGCCCACTGAAGACAGGAAAGAGACCCCAGCTGACCATTCTCAGTGGCTAAGAGGTACATGCTAACTGTGTATAAAGCTAGAGGATAACTAGATAGAAACCATCCCTTTTATAGAAAAAGCAGGTAGCATCTACCGGGAGCCTAGCTCAGTCAGCACCATGCAAGAAAGTGACTTACAGATTTGCGACATGCAGGATCTAAATCTAGATTTTTCTGCACCCAAGTCTGAGCTCGTGTTGTTGTGTTGTGTAGGCAGCTCATAAACCACCAGCTTTTCAGAGAGTTGTTTTTTTGGTTTTTTTTATTTAGGTCCCACATCTTCCAAGGACAAATGAAAAGTCAAAAGTACCCCGCACATATGTATTTTCCCACTGTCTTTCTTTCTAAACATAACTGGGTCCGACTGATGAGAAAGTTGTCCCAACAACAGGGTGACCGATAAATCAACATCTCCTTGTAAAAGTCCGACGCGCATTGATTTTCTGAACAGGTGCTCTCACCTCCGCACCAGCCTCCTGCTTCTAAAATCTCCCTTCAGCGCGATCTTGATGGAAGCTGAGGCAGGTTGGGCAACGTCTTCGCAGCCCTTGGAGGACCGCATTGTTCCTCTCGCTGCTGTGTGAGATGAAAACAGCCCTGGGGTGGAAGAGCTCCGTTACCGTTCCTTTTCCTCTCCTTTATTCCTAGAATATCCCAGTGAAGAGTTAAATCAGGGAACATGGGACCAGTGCACATATTTTTCTCGTAGCCTGAGATCTTCGGGGTGAAAGGGCAGCATTGAATTAAGCATTTAGTATATTCGAAATCCGTGACCCAGAGCTGCTGTCTGAAAGCATCATTGATAATAGGGCTGGGAGCACATTACACTTTGCTGGTACTTATCTTGCCTTGGACAATCTACTCGGGAGTGATAATTATCCCACAAGGAAAACTGTCCCATTGTCTCACTAGTCTTCGCTGGCAGGAACTTCTCTTTCCCTCTTCTGGCTGTGTCCTTTCTCTGTGGGGCCCATTATTTCTCATTTAATTAGAAGCACTTGATATTAATAGTTCTTCCCTCATCATTTATGTTGTTTTCATTTAAATAATTACACAACACAATGTACCCACTCCCCGTAGGCTGAGAAACAGGGCTGCAAACCCCAGGCTCTTGCTTTCTCATAAAGGACAAAGCTGAGCTGACGATGGACTTCAGGGACATGATATGAAGCCACATTGTCTTCTCTACGATCAGCCAACGGGAGAAGAACAAGAGGAAACTTCCCACATGACTCAGAGACACAGTTGTTGGGGTGACATAGTGAGGTGCCATGCAGATACTGGGGACACAGGCAGACAAGACTAAGGGATGCCTTGCCCTGAAGTCCTGCAGTCTAGACTCCGAGAAGAGAAACCTGGTATGTGCTGGTTTGAGGTTTGGCTTGGTGTTTTGTTTGGTTTGGGTTTAGATTTGGTTTAGTTTAGTTTTGGTTTTGGGTTGGTTTGGATTTGGTTTTGCTTGGTTTAGGTTTTGGTTTGGTTTGGGTTTAGGTTTGGCTTGGTTTGGTTTGGTTTTGGCTTGGTTTTGGTTTTGGTTTTGGTTTGGTTGGTTTTGGGTTGGTTTGGATTTGGTTTGCTTGGTTTAGGTTTTGGTTTCCTTTGGGTTTGGGTTTAGGTTTGGTTTGGTTTTGGCTTGGTTTTGGTTTGGTATGGTTTTTGTTTGGTTTGGTTTTGGGTTGGTTTGGTTTGGTTTTGATTTTTTGAGACAGGTTTAACTATGTAGCCTTGGTTGACCTGCAAAGACCAGGTGAGCATCAAGCTCACAGAGATCTGCCTGCCTCAGTTTCCCAAGTGCTGGGATTAAAGTTTCGTGCCACCGCTGCCCAGCTCATTTCTCTTCCTTTTTAATTTCTTATTACATTTCTAAAATTTAGTTATGTGGGGGAGGGGACTGAGGAGGATGTTCACATGCCCAAGGACAGTGCGTGGAGGCCGGCTCTCACCTCTATCCTGTGTGCTCCAGGCATGAACTCAGGTCATCAGGCTTGGCAGCCAACGCCTTTACCCACTGAGCCCTCTCAAGAGCTCAGGAGCAGATTATGTGGAGAAATGAAGTCTGACTTCACCATACAGAACAGGCTGGACCTCATCTGGCTGTGAACTCTAAGAAGGGTTAGGCCTCGTCAGATGAAGACAGACCCTGCCCACTTACTTAGGGACTACAACATCACTGTCAAGTTATTGTGAAGCCAAATACATATACAAAGCATTTGACAAGATTTTATGTTCTATAGATTTATGATATAAGGAAATGACATTTTGATACTTGCACTTTTGAATGAACGCTGTCTTTTACCAGAAGCATCCGAGCAATGGATGCTTCTGGGCCTCATCAACCGTACTTTGAAAATGCACATCTTTAATTCTAAAAGGAGAGGACTTGTGCTGCTCCAATATGATGTCACAGAAGCGAGGCCACTCTCTAAAGCACCGGGATGTTTGGCATCATTTTAAATATCCTGAACTCAGGTACTTCCATGACAAAGTTTTAGGATGAGTCTCAAATGTTCAATACTTTCATCAAAAACAGGACAGAACGTCTAATGGGAATTATTTATGTTGTGGATAATTTTAATGTCTCCAAGCCCTTTTCTTTTCTCCTAAGTGTGGTTAGCAACAAAGACTCTAGTCAAAATTTATTAGCATAGGCCTGTGTCACATTGCATAACCTCACTGAGCCCAAGTTGCTTCACCTGTAAAATGGATTCAACATCACAACTTAAGGAAGTTCTGCAAGCAAACTAATGCATGAAAGGACCCAGGTCCATAGCAAATTGTACCACTGCCTGCTGCTGACCGGTATCTGGAAGGACTAAGGCGGCCATATGAGAAGCCATCTGTGATCTTACACATGCTACACTGGGCCCATGCCTCCCCCTGTGCGGACTCTCACATGGATGCATGCAAGCCGTTCCTCACTAAGTTGGGGTATGATGATTATAACCCACTATTGTTTTACTGGGCTAATATGTATAAAATAAATAAGATTTGTCATCTTACACCAGCTGTGTGGTAATGAAGACATCTTCCGTTCATCCGACCATCCCTGCCATCCCTTATGGGCCTAGGTCTTCTTATCTTGAAAAGAACCCATGCCCAGTAAACAACAGTTCCCCATCCTCTCTTCTCTTCCCTCTATTCTCTCATTTCTGAATACTTTTTGAAGTACTTCATGTCACTGAAACACTACAGCATTTGTCTGTCTTTCCGTGACTGGCTGATTTTTAATAGTACAAAGTTCTCAACTTAGCGTCCATTAACATTTTTGAGTCTGAATAATATTCCTAATATTCCACATTTCAATTATCCCTTCGTCTGTTGACAGATGTAGGCTTTTTCCTCATTTTAATTGTGGTGTATACTGCTGCTGTGGAGTGGGTATTCAAATATCTGTTTGACACCCTAGTCAAGAGCTTTGAAAACTCTGTCATGTAGAAAATGGTCAGCTGGTGGTAAAGGTTGGCATTCTAAGCACCAAAACTTACTGGGTTCTATGCTAAACACTCTCCAAACTACATGTGCTGTCTCCAAGTAGCAAACCAAAGCTTGGTGCTTTAGACATTCACTCTGAAAACTGTAGGCAGTATTTGAGCACGCTCCTCACCTTTGGTCCACGATTTTAAAAATAGTTTCACGAGCGGCTCATCTAATGCCGTCTCAATGAAGGGAACAATATCTGCCCCTGCTCCCGGTGCTATCCTTCATGTACCTTAGGAGACACCTGCATCCCAGTGGTGTGGAAGTACCTGTGCTTCGGTACCCACAGAACAGCATGGAGATGGCCCTGTGGGTCACTGTGGCTCACCTGCCTGCTGTAGGTCTGGATCCCTGTGGGAAAGACTGCAAGCGGTACCTAGGAAATTGGTTGGGGCATGCACAAAGTCTTTCATCTTGCAAACGGGAACTCCACGCCCACTGAATGAGAAATGCACCATCCTGTCCCTTCTACCCCATCCCGTTGATTTCTGAATGTGCTGTTTAAAGTATTTCATGTCAATGAAATGACCCAGTATTTGTCCCTTCGTGAATGACTTATCTTACAACGTGATGTCCTCAAGGGTCACCAACACTCTGGCATCTGTCTGTGGGCGTGGGAGGCATGCAGGAGGAAGACCTCATCCAACCCCACTGACCACAGGGTGGTCTTCCTAGATTATCCCACCCCGAGGCAAGGAGGAGCAGACTTTAAACCCTCCTACTGAGAATTCTTTTCTGCAGGATGTTAGGGCTTGGAGGTGAGAGGACAGAGGATCTGCTAACCCAAGAGCAGTAACTCAGTCCAGAGCCTCTGGGCTAGAGGGATGAGGGAGTCAGCTGGGGGAGACCAGAGCAGTAGGTTACAGTGGCCCCGGCACTCTCTCCCAGGTTAGTGCTCTAGACCAGCAGCAGCAGGGTACATGCACCTCCTAAGCTGCTGTGAGCTCGTCTGGCCCATTTCCTGGATGACAAATTAAGTGGTGGAGACAGGCGCAAGGATTGGAGAGGAAACCGTGTCCGTGTGCCTGCTCAGCTTGGCAGCAGCCCAGAAGCCCCTGTGCCACACAGCACCACTTCTGGGGTCCTTTACTTGCAACCTTGGGATTTTCAGTTTTTAAAAGAATTTCCTCTATGCAAAGGGGTGAGGGAAAGAGAGCCAGAAAAGAGTCTAAAAAGTACATTACCAGGAAATCGTTTCCACCATCTTTACGACTGTTCTTAATGTTTTATGAATATGCTAAAAAAATGCCAGGGCATATTTCCTTGGGCACTCTAGTTAATTACTTATTCTGAGTGCTTCTGCTCTGTCCCTTTCGAAATGTGTTGTGCATTAATTCTGATTATGTACAAAAACCCACCTGCAAGGAAAAACTCTGAATCAGTAATGCTGGTAAAATGAGCAGCCTCCTGGGGCTGCACTGGGAGAGAGGATACTGGACAGAATTAGAATCTTGTAGCTAAGGCTATTCATAATGTCATTAACATAAAGGCAATTAAATGAGTTTTTAACCTACAACCCTTTATTGTTATTAATGAACATTAGAAAAACACAGGAGATAAAATTGGTAATTATCTCTGCACCAAGCTATGCAATAATGTGTTTAAATATAAAAACAAAACAAATGATTATTGTTAGTATTTTCAGTAGCAGAAACCCCAGGAGCGGCTCCGTCATCTTTAATCACATGAGCCCACACCAAGAGGGTTAATTAAAAGAAGGCTTTACCTTCACAAGCCCGGCTGTTCAGTTTAATATGGAATCAACAAACATAAATGTAAATTTGCAAAAAAACATGTCCCAAGCAGTCATTTCTGCCTGCGGGTTAACCACCCTTACAGAAATGCAGAGCGACTCCGTCTGCCAGACGACAGTCCACGGCTCCAGAATCAAGTTTTTCCTTTCTGGAAGAAACAAAACAAAACAAAATGATTGCATCCCGCTTTCAAAGCCCATTCCAAGAACAAGTGAATAAGTCCAGGCTGCTGCCTAACTGCGTTGTTCACGGGAAGTAACACGCGTTTGAGAAAGGTGCGCAGGTTTTAAAAGCCACGCCGAACGCCATCTCGGTGCTCCACGACAGACAGAGAGCCGCCAGCTTGTGTTTTTCCTTTATGCAAACTACAACATCTCCAAAACAAGCCATGCCAGCCTGGGTGTGAGGATGCAGCGGTTAACGGCTGGTGAAAAGCCTGCATCTAATAATAGTTTCCCACTAATTAATTCAGTTTGTATATCTTACCATAGAAAATGTGGCTACCGAATCTCGTGTAATTTGTTCCAAACCAGTTTTGTTTCTGAAGCGCGTTTTGAAGTGACATATACTTCTGATTTGTCTCTGCAGTGGAGCTCAGGGCAAAGGACACTGCTCAAACACAATTCTCAGAAGCAGGGTTTTATACAACGGCCACGTGGCAACACCTTTCATTTTCACTTGATTTTTCTAACAAATGAAATCTTTTACCAGAGTCTTTTATAAAACAAAATAACTGTAGCAATGCTACTTCTGTTTATGTATTACTTTACAAAGCCATCCTGTAAACTTGGAGTGACACCAAAATCAAAGGGATGCTCCCCTCCCCCACCCGCCACATGTCCTTTCACAGGCCCGGTCCATCGTAAACATTTGGTTACAGGCATGAGGCTTCCCTGCCTACTGGAAAGTCTCCTTCGGGGTCAGGAAATGCAGCTTAGTACCAGGTCAAGAGTTTAGACATAGGAAGTAAGGGGCTTGGTGGTCTTCTTTCCTTGGGTGTTGATCGTATCACTAGAAGCTCAGAATGTAAGGGACTCAGAATGTGTCAGTCTCACAAGGTGGACACCTGACAAGATTAGACAGACGGATCGAGTTATCCAGGCTGATATCAGAGAAGACCCTCAAGTCTCTCCGGAGCAGCATTCAGAAGGAGGGTATCCCAGTGTGTGAGGGTGGCGGGCAGCCCAGCAACAGGCAGTTCTGAAAGGCCAGGCCCTCACATGCAGCTCTGTGTGCTGTGCTATTGGCTGGGCACATGCGGAGGAAAACCAGGTTACAGGCGCTCGGAGTCTCACAAAGCTCACCAGACGGGCTCATGGCCACTGGCGCAGTCCCTTCTGCGCCCCAGACTCTGACTGTCCCTCTTTGTAGTCACTTCAGACGCTGTCCTGTGAGGGATCAAGTCTCTTTGGAATACCTGTGTGCCTGAGCAATAGACTTTAGGGTGAGAAGCAAAGAACTTCCTGCCGTAGGCCAGGGACGGGTGTGCGAGAGAAGAGTATTCATTAAAATTATTCACGTTTTCAACTTCCATTATTCCTGACCCCTCAGAACAGGCTGCCCAGCTGGTGCCTCTGCCACGTGGCAAACGAAAGCTCAAGGTCAACCTCTGGCTGTTAGCCAAACAATTGGGAACCACACACACTAAACTTCCCCTTTCTTTGCACCCTCCCTGGCTATTAGCCACCC